>JANHFO010003189.1:206606-221585 GCA_032468095.1 Pareas carinatus | reverse complement strand
CTCTCTCCCCCCCCCATTACATGCGTCCATTTTCTTACTCAACATTCAATTTTCTTGATAATCCCCATAGCTGAGCACGGGTATCGCAAGTTAGTAATAAATATTTTAAACACTGCACTAAAGGTTGGGGCTGTTAAGGTTTCCTTTTTCACTTTTAAAATCTCTAGGCATAAAAGCTGTTTCAGGATGGTTAATAAAATGATGCTTATGCTTAAGCTAAAATATAAACATTGTATTTTAATTTAATTTTTATTCTCCTGGGTTATATCTACCAAACATGGTTCACATGTTTCCAACTCAGCTGCCATCAATCACTGTTGTAACTGCAGTTTTGAGGTTTACTGCATTGTTTGAAGCAAATACAACCACTCTCTGGGGTTTGCACAAACCAGACTGTAGGCTAGGACAAGCCTTGGGTGCAACATCCAGTTTGCATTACTTGAAAAGCTTTTGTTTCAGGAGTGCAAAGTGTGATTTTACAAAATGGTTAAAAGGTAATGGAAGAACCTGGAGTCTTAGTACATAGGGCAAGTATAGATGCAGTCGTGCAGCTCCTGAATGTTAAATGCTTAATTTAATGTTTAAAAAATCTGGGGTGATGTCAGAGTAGGTACCATGTAATCTGAAATCTAAATCTAAATTCAAGTATGAGGAAGACAGTGGCTTTTCAGAGGAACTGTTCTGACTGATTTCAAAGCTAAGTCAGTGTTGCAACTGAGCCATGCTTGAAGATCAACTGCAATCTTAGCCATATGTATGAGATGCAGTTCATAAGAAGTTATAATGCTGCATTATTTTTCTTCCCATTCAAGTTGCAGGATGCCATGAATTAATTTAACCACCTGAGTTTGTTGAAAACAACTCTTAAAATCTGGCTCTTTCCCAAGAACTTGGGCTAGAGTAGATACTAGGCCACTTGTATTTTATATGTATTTTAGAGATTGTGGATTTTATTTATTTAGAAATTGATTTGCCACCCATCTTGTGTCCAGTGATTCTGGGCAGCTTACAACATAAAATTATATAATATGTAATGCATATTTAAATATATATTGGTGGTATTATATGCCACTCAGAAGAGCAATCAAGTTGGGTGGTCTTATATATATATTTGAGAAACCCAACATGTCCAGAAACCGTGACCACAGTGGTTAGAGATAAAGAATGCATTAATGTATTAGAAGAGCTGATTGATAAAACTGGGATGTGAAGACTGCAAAACTGAAAATTAAGGGAAGGTATCTGATAGATGATGGGGCAGATTTCTGTTGGTCAAAGGTATAACTAGCACCATTTGGTGATAGGTTACGGGAAAGTGTTTTTCAGCTAAAATGTAGAGGGAAAACTTAATAGCGAGTGTTCCATAGAAACAAAACAGGCTGCCTATGTCTAGTCATGATAGAGATCTACAAGCAGAGGAAGGAGGGCCACCTGACAAGGAAGCAGGGAACTTATGCTTATATTGCACAGGGTGAAAAAAAGATGGCTCTCCGAGAACTCTTCCAATTCTGTGATCCTAAATTCTGAAATCACCCCATTCCCTGCCGAAAAAGTAGCATGTAATCTATGGAAGCCAATGGTCAGTGACCAATCATTGCACCCTACAGTTGTTCAGATGGCTGTATGAATATCTGAAACGCCAGTAAAAAAAACAAAAACCCAGAGTTTATGGTAAAGGAAACCAGCAAGATCATTTTAAATCATACAGAAAAAAATTAAAATTCAAGTCTTGATTCAGGTATTGAATGGTTTGAATGCTTATAAAAATAAGTGAAAATTTGTAAAGATCCAAGTCAGTCTCTCACACTGTGGATTCACCTCCTTGAAATAGTTAAAAATAAGAGAGAATCATTTCATTCTTCCAATGAACCAATTCCATTCTTGCAAATTCTCATCTATTCGGGATTTACACAACAGATTTCAGGGCCAACCACTTCATCCTTACAAAATAATATTATTCATGTTTGGATGGGGCAGTTAAGCAAACATTTGAACAAGCAGTCCTTGTTGTTGTGTTGATAATCCATTCTGTGTAATGGATTAGTCACACTTTATAGACTAAAGTAGACAATCATGAAAATGAGCTTTATTTTAAACATGAGCCTCCCAATGGAAATTTTATAAAACTCTTATACATTAGTAACTTTTCATATAAGTCACTCTTTCATGCAGTGACATCTACTGGCTAGTCACCCAAATAACAATGTTCAGGTCTACGTATACTGGAGTGCACAGGTACAATTCTCCCAAGAAAAGTCCTGCAAAAATTATTCTACTATAATTGCAATGTGATCAACAAAGATACCATATTATCATATTTATTTAAATCAAATCAAATGTAGTTTTGCCCTGAACCCATTGGTTTTGGCAACCTATAGTTCTCTTCACCCCCTTAGTACCAATGATGCTATTCAGTCCAAGAAATTCTTGGCCTCTATTTGCAATTAGTGAGATGAAGTGAATTGATCCTCATTACCTATAAGGCATTCACCAATCTGGGAGTAAATCTAACTGAATTCAGCTGAACTAATGTAGGAGTAAACTGAGCAGAATCACTACTGCTCGACGCTTACACTGAGGTGAAGCTGAAACCTACTGCTGTTCCTGTATTTTAGTTTTTTTCTTTCTTTCATACTGCTACTTCCTTAGAACCAGAACAGTTTTTCTGTCTTTGTTCTCCTATCTGAGAACATAGAAAAAAATGTCCAAAAAAGATGTCCTGTTAAGGAGTAGCACTTTGGTTAATGTCATAAAGCTAAGCAGGTCGGGCCAGGTTAGTACTTGGATGGGACATTCCACACCTGTATCTTAGACTGAGAAACTGGCAGAAGGAAATGGAATATCACTTCTATATAGTAGAGACAAGCTTATTTTCGAACTTATGGGAAAAGTAAATACAAACCAAGGTTACCTAAGGAGTCAAGACAATTCATTCAGCTTTCCCATATATATCTCATCTAAGATTGAAGATGAAGGAAAACAGCCAAGAGTCTTTTAGATGGTGGGCAACTAAAATGAACTCCAATCAGCACAGGCAATTGTGTTTATGGGACTTGTAGTCCAAAACTCTGGAGAATACCAATTTTCCAATTTTTAAACTGGGTTTGCACAATGCAATAGCTTGAAGAGTGATTGGCTAATTACAATAATTATCCAGTTTTTTAAAAAATTACAGTTCAGTGGGTTGTGAAATTTATGCAATTGGTTTTAGCATATTGTGCAAAAACAATATGGGCACATTCTCATGTTAACTGCCCTAAATGAAGAGTGTATAGCGAAATAAATAAAAAATAATGCACATTTCAGCTGTTCTCAATGTCTTGATTCCAGGTATAGAGAACATAAATTCATATGTAGCTGAAAACTTTTTAAGGCCTTATGCATTCCTACATGCACATCTGAAAATGTATTCGCATTCACATATGGTGCAAATGAGGATATTTTGCATGCCTTGTGGACAAGCCATCTACAACCAGCAGTGGTACTGCTGAACAAAAATTATACTTATAACACCCACTAGCTTGATAAAAAACAGAGTAAAAGCTAACCAATATAATTTTTGATAAATATTTTTTAAAGTGATACTAAAATAGTTGACTTGTTTGGGGCAAAACAGCAATGCTTCTATCTTCATTACTGCTTTTTAAGATATGCATACCAAAAATACTCTAGATAAGTCTGTAATACTGGAAATGATCGAAGGAAAGAGGAAGAAAAGGAGTAAAAACGAGATGGATGGACTCAGTTACTGTAGCAGTGAGTACACCATTAACAGACAAGAAGGACCAAGTTAAGGACAGATCATCCTGAAGAAAGTCTATGTGGACAGTAAGAGTTGACACAGATTTATGGCACATTGTCAAGTAAGCAAGACTATAAATAAGAAAAACTAAGGAGTTTATAAGATAATTTTGTGAAAGATGTATTGTAAGGTATTTGAGTTCAGTTGATCCAAAGGGTTGTTAAATTAACCATCAAAATCCGAATATTACAAATTAAGAAATTTGCTTTTACATCATTTATTCAGTTTATATAACTGGAAGGAAATCATATTGCTTATAAACTGGTCTCTTCACACATTCGAGCAGGAATATTGTAATGTCGATCATCTTCTGTTATAAGGGTTACCACCGGCCAAGTTTCTTCAGGATCATTGGGATAAAGAGTGATGAATTCTTCTGTTTTGTACTTATACAATCGGTAAACCTGGATGGTGTGCTGCAAAGCATAGGCTAGAAGAAACATTTCAACCTAAAAGATGGGAGGGAAGAACAAAATCTGATGTTATAAAGAGACAAACATTGAGGCCCTTTTGATTTAATTGAATAAAGGTAACAGGTGTCCCTCCTCATGCTTTCAGACTTCTGATCTACATAAAAAACCACACACATAGTGTCAAGCCTGCAAGCCTTTGACCCACTATATGTGCATATAGTTAAGTTTGTGACTGACTGCAAGAAGATACGTGCCTGTAGTTTCAGTTATTTCAAATTTAGGCAAACCTAAATAATTTGCTGTCTTCTGGCTATTTTAACCTCAACTCCCATCAGTACACCAAAGAAGAAAAGACTGAGAATTTTAGCCCAACACATCTGGTGGCCATCAAGCTACCTACCTTAAACCCTAAAGACTCTTATGAGCGTCTAGAAGTCAACTCCCTTCAATTAACAATCTGACTGGAGACCTTCCTACAGTGTCTTCTCACTCAGATCTTTGTTCTTCTATAACTGCAGCTCTGCTTCTTCCATCTAGCTCCTTATGCTGCACTCCACAGATGCTTTTTGCTAACCTCATTCTTTGTCTGGATTTGAACTCTGTGTGTTGTTTAACTTTTTGTTTTCTCTGGCCAAAGCCCTCAATCACTTTTTAACAAGTGGGAGACTGCAAGCTCACTGATCTATTTGTAACTGCCAAGAAACATAATTAGAACACTTTCTCATGGACTGACCTTTAAAATTCCACCAAGTTGTAAATTGTCTAGAATGCAACAGCTTGGCTCTCATTCTCATCCACTGCCTCTCATACAATGCATCATTTAGAAGTAAATGCTGCAACATTTTACGATATGCAGAATCCAAATTACTTTATAGTACAAACAACTATTGTTAGTAAACCATACAAACTAAGACACACACTTTAAAGGGAAAAAAGAACTGATAAGCACTGTTCTGATATCTCTTGTTCAAATTGGCATGAACACACCAGCTGCTGTTCAAACATTGCATAATGACCTTGAGGTACTTTTATTTAAAACCAGGCAGATTGACTACGTAGAGAGTAAGAAAAGTTAAATGTGTGTTTGTCCTTTTGGTGTTTGTTTTTACTTTCAATCAATCAATCAATCCATTCGAAAACAAATTTCATACTCATATTATGACCCTTTGCTTTCTTAAAAACATTCACTTTTAATATAATAAACTGTTACTAATACTATTAAAGCAGAAGCCTTGTTCTGGTAAAAATCTCAATAGCTATACCCCACACAACAATATGCAAAGTCTCCCCACTGCAGGCAAGAAAGTATCAATTTGCTACAACATGTAAACTTTTGATATGGACTTACAAAGTCTTAATTTGGAAACAGAATATTGGAGACTTCTGCTTCTATTTAGTGTTGCTCCTAGTTAGGTCACATCTTGTGCATATATACTTTTCATACCTAAAAGATATCCTGTGATGCTTATTTTGTGGAACAGCATTCCCCTCAAAGTTATACCATAAGCCAACTTTGTTCTAACTCAGATGTATGCAGAAGACACTTCTATTCACTCAGCATCTGACATATTACTCATAGCCACTACTTCATCTTATATTTATGGTACATTAACAGTGCTTTTAAACACTGATCCAGAAATTGGATTAAGGGCTAATCCAACAGAGACTCCAGATCCATCTGGCTAAACTGATTAAGTTGAACTAAATCATCAAATCAAATATATATGAAATTATTCAGCGACCTGGACACACTCTTACATATATGCTTTTTCTGAACTGAACGGATGATTTGAATTGGATTAGAAATGATCACTGCTGAATACAGTTGGGAATCTTTTACAGATAAGTGACGTTATTTGGTATTTCAATAACATTTTCTTTTCCTGATTGGAGGGAATGGTAAAAAGGAGGATCTTTATAGCAAAGCCAAGAGGTTATCACACGAAGTTTCTAATGTGATTATACAATGGCTGTACAAATTTCTGTCAGTTCTTATTAGTTTTGACTATGGTGGTGATTAGGTCCTCCTGGGCTTTGTTAAGTTATTGTTGGCTCCATCAGATAAATCAGACAGGAATTACAACCAGATGAGCTAATTCTGCTTTATCATAAAGCTACATTGACAAAATCAGGTAAGCCTGAAAAGATAATTCTCCTTTACAGCCTGAGAAATTGCAGGTTTGTGAGTGTGTCTTCTGAGCCTTGCCCTAACCCACTATCCATCTGCAGGCTATGCTGTCTTTTACATGACTGTTCCCTTGGGATGGCGTTTCACTCATTCTCCCAAGGTCTTTCCCTATTCCTTTACAGCTATTGACTGTACTGGATTAATCTTTAACATTACAGTAGGTATTAAATATTCAATTCATCAATGCAAGAATTGCGCTTACCTGTTCGAGGCCTCCCATGTGACCAAGTTGATTCAAGTGGTTTTCCATGAATTGGGAAGGATTGCTAGATGTGTCTCGAGCAAACAAAAGCCAAGAGAACACAGGGACCTCTTTGCCCTTCTCACTGTCTTCGTACAATTGAATGGCAGTGCTCAGCATAAGAAACTTTACTGCTTCATATAACTTGTATTCATCTTCTTCGTTTCTGAAAAGCCCATCGCAGGCTGCTTGCCTCTCCACAAACGTCTTTATGTCGCTCATATTTTCCCACTACAACAGGAAATAAACAGTGACTAGAAAACTGGGATGAAAAGATGTCCCCAGTGAAACTAACGAAAACCTTTCGGCATAATTGATATTCAGACCTTGTTTGGAAAACCATCAGCTATTTAACATCTTTAATCAATTAGGAGCCTTGAATATTCTCTGACCATGCTGCAGGCGACTTCATTTCCAATTCAATAATCTAGCTATTTAAAATGTCCAAACAGAAAAGGGGGGGGGGCTTCTGATTGGAATTTATCATTCTCCAATCATTGTGAATTGTCATGATCAACAATACCTACTTTATGAAATATATCTGTTATAAAAAAAGCCAAGTGTCTGATATACTGATAAAAAACTCCATACTGCTAATGACAACTTGACCTATTCATGATGAAATGCAGAAATATGTGTTCCAAAAATTATTTAACATTTAAATTATCTGTGTGACACATAATGAGATTATTGATATTTAAGCAATTTTTTATGCAAAGCTATTGTTAAGTTTAAATACCAACATTATTCACTTTTTTCAAAATGCTTTTCAAGATACTTTCAAAATAGATATTGTTAGATGCACATCAATAAATGTGCCACAAGACAATCTAGCGCTTACATTATTTAATAGATCTGTATCACCACCTTTTCAAAATATAAACTGTTTTAAATAGTGTAAAATTTAAAACAAGGAAGAGAATTTTATCCTAACAATAAAATACATGCAAGAAATGTTTACAAGGACTAATCTATGTGTATAAATGTCAAAATAAAGAGATTTAGATTAGCATTCTGAATTAGGTTTCATTTCAAAGGATATTCTTCTCTTCCAATATATTCCATCATTTGTCAGCAATGTCCAATTACATTTAACCCAGGATAAAGTGACTAGGTTCTGTATAAAACAATACATGAATGTGGATTTGTAATCAAAAGTGAGATATTTAACGAATGGGAGATCATTTCAACTTTTCATTATGCTGTCAGTGACCTTTGGTGAACGAATTTAAAGCAGAATTTCATTATGAAAAACCTGCTCTAGGATCCATCAATATGTCCAATCCGGGGTCATGAGCTCAGGTGTTTTTCAAGACACACATATTTCTTCTCAGCAATACTATGGTGGCTATAGGACCTCTCAAAACTATTTGGTGAATAACCATGATAAATAAGGAATATCACCTGTACTTTCTCTATTTCATTTCGCTCTGACAATCCTGCCCCTAATAATGTACTTTCTATAGATTAATCCAGAAAAAGATCAAATTTACTAACATGAAATGTGCATAATGAACTTGTTTGTCTTTAATGTGCTACAAAATTATGCTTTTGTTACAACAAAAGCTAACACAACTTACTTCTGGAAAAGGATTAAAACAACCATGTAGCAAATGAAGGACCACTCAATTATGTTCAATGCATAATTCAATTAACTACAATACAGTTAATTAACTATGGAACTAATTAATTCTAATATGCTTTACTTTTTATATGTTTAGAAATCAGCTGGTATAGACAAGACTACAAAGCTGCAACCATTTCATTCTCATACATCATTTCTCATACCTTTCTTTTTAATAACATCAAACAATCTTTAATCTCATCCATCAGGCTTTCCACTTTACTTGTCCATGTGTGTCTGACTTGCCACCGAGTGATCCATTCATATTTGACCATCAGCTTCTCTGGTAACTAAAATGTTCAGATATTAAATGTTAAGGTGTGTTAGAAAGTTGAAAAAATTGATTATTTATGAATCACATTTTAAATTAAGTTTTATACTCAGAAGCCTAAAACTATTTAATAAGTC
This sequence comes from Pareas carinatus, assembly GCA_032468095.1. Lineage (NCBI taxonomy): Eukaryota > Metazoa > Chordata > Lepidosauria > Squamata > Pareidae > Pareas > Pareas carinatus. The sequence goes on along the minus strand of JANHFO010003189.1, from coordinate 212,909 downwards.
ATCTAACCTTTTTTAAAAAATGCATCAGTATTCCAATAAACATCTACGGCTGATGAAAACTCCAAAGCAAAAAAATGATTGTCCCATGTTTCCCCGAAAATAAGACCAGGTCTTATATTAATTTTTGCTCCAAAATACACACTAGGGCTTATTTCTGCTACTCCGTCTCCAGTTGCAATGGACGTTTTTCCAGTAAATGCGTCCATCTGACAATCTTAACTAGGGCTTATTTTCAAGGTAGGGCTTATATTACGAGCAGTCTGAAAAATCATGCTAGGGCTTATATTCAGGGTAGGTCTTTTTTCGGGAAAACAGGGTGTGCCTGTCTATGAAATCAAGAGGTTGAATCTGAGGTCTACCTCAGATATCGAGTCTTCTTTCTGGAGCCATTGAGGAAGGTGACCAGCTTGGCTGAGTGCTTGAAATAGTGTTGCTCGGAGAGCACAGTAATTATCTCCTCTCACTCTTCTTATTGAAATAAATTTCTGTGAAACAGCTTCATAGCCCTGTATTAAAAATAAAAAACATAATCCGATAAGAGACAGTCCTAACTAAATAGGATAATGGAGCTATCATGTAGAAGTTACCTAGAATTCTAAGCCAATCATCAACATTTCCCAGAAGTTTGATTTATAATCATCACCCATTAGCTTACAACTAACTTTTTGTGGAATACATGCACTATATCATCCATATCAACATGATGAAATGTTTTGTGACATGATGATTGTACTTTATAACATGCTGACACAATGAAAGTACTTTATGATTATGAATGCAACTTATGGCTGCAATCATCAGTTTGTCAATTATAGCCTGTGTGTAAGCATAGAGCATGTACACCGGAGACAAATTTCTTGTGTGTCCAGACACACTTGGCGAATAAATTCTAATTCTAATTGTGTTTCCAAATGTCATGGTTGGACACGCATATTCATCAAAATAACATAAAATAAAAATATTTAAAACTGGCTGAAATCTCGTGAGATTTGGCAATCTACAAAATCTGATTGAATTATAGACATTTGCATCATCATCACACAAATTCAAATCCTGGCACACACCCCTGAAAAGACTGCTACTACCTTGTTTCCCCGAAAATAAGACATCCTCCGAAAATAAGACCTAGGGCTCCTTTGGGAGCAAAAATTAATATAAGACAGTGTCGTATTTTCGAGGAAACACGGTAATGTGACAGCTCCATTTATACAAAGATAAGCAATCTAATTCACAATTTAGACTACTGGGAGTAAGGCTGGAGAGGCCTTAAATCATATCTTCCCCTCTTCAATTTTTCTTTTTCATGTGAAGATAATGACACTTTTCATTTAACCACATGAATTCTGAAGCTTCACTCTAAGCTCTTTAAATAAGTCAAGATAAAGTAACAATTTTATGTTCAAGTTGTTAAAAAGCTTAATCACTCTGCGAGGAGAAATTTTGTTATGACAAAAACTCTGAGAAGGGATGGCAAGTGAGCCATGCTCAGGAAGAGGATGAGATTGTGAATAAGGACTTCAGATCAGAGATGTTTACTTGATTCAGCAAGATTCTTTTTCTATTCCTATATCTCTTTTTAATCCAATCTTTACAATTTTTATAAATAATTCAAGGCAGTGAACAGACCCAATACTCTTTCCTTCTCCTATTTTCTCTGCACAGCCCCCATGAAGTGAGTTGGGCTGAAGGAGAATAAATGGCCAAAAGTCATTCAGTAGGTTCTCATGCCTAAACTAGAACTCACAGCAGCCCAGTTTCTAGCCTGGCGCCTTCACTGCTAGACCAAACTGGCTTTAATACTTATTTTACTTGCACAATATTCTACATAGATACACATCAGTGTTTTACTGAATTCTGGGAGTTGAAATCTGCATATCTTAAAGTTGCCAAGTTTGATAAACATTGCTCTGCATTTCTCCTATCCACCTCAAGCAGAATTAGAATTGCTAAAAAAAAAAAATCCCCATCCACTTCCAAAATTGGAAACTCCAGTTATCTTTTTACATATTAAACACAAGATTTGATTCTTGGCTATTATGTGAATTGAAACTGATAAAATTCTTTATGAAACCACTTTAATCTATTTTATATGGTCATTTTGTACAAAGATGCAGTGTAGGAACTATTATTGCATAGAAATAACTCAAGGTGCACCCAGCTCTTCTCACTGTGATGTTTCAGTGCCACTCATGTTTGCAAAGATACACAGTCAGCCTTTGGTTCAGATTGAAGAAGAAATTTTCCTGATCAGATGAGCTGTAAGGCATTTATTATTTATTTTATGTGGCCACCCAATTTTAAAATTGCAACTCTGGCCACCTTGAGGATTAAGACACACACAAAAAGGTAAACCGTGAAAATAAAAACCATGAAAGCAGTACAAAAATTGAGGCCAAAGCATTTTTCAGGAGAGTCACTTGGATAAAGTGGTTAAAGTACCAGGCTAGAACCTCATCTAGTCCTACCTTACACACAAAGCCAGCTGGGTGATTTTGGGCCAGTCACTTTGCTTCAGCCCTGGGAAGCAGGCAACGGCAAGCCACTTCTGAAATCTTACCAAAAACAGCAGGGTCTTGTCTAGGCAGTTGCCAGGAGTCAAAAGCTGACTTGAAAACACTTTTTCAGATGGGCTTATCCAAAAACTACTCGGGGAGGGGGAGGGGGAGATTTTAAAGCCTTGCAGAAGTCAACAGGCACACATCACCCAAATCTCAGGGCAGGGATAATATTCCAGGTGCAGTGACATAGATGACATGGTCTTAAAAAGGGATTTTGAAGTGTAGCCCCTCTGTCAGATCTCGTGGGATAGACAGACACAACGGCAGATAAAGTGGCTCTGCAAATAATCTAGCTATGTTCCATGAAGGGGCCTAATAGGCATGATCCTCGCCTAGCCGAGGTTTATTGGACCTGTGTCCCTCCTGGTTGGTACTGTCTTCCTGGGAGGTTACATGAGGCTGGCTCCAGGGAGTTGTTAATGCTTCTCTGAGCGAGGGATTCTTGCCTGCCACCTTGAAAGAGGCGGTGGTAAGACCCCTCCTCAAGAAGCCCTCCCTGGACCCGGCTGTATTAGCAAACTACTGTCTCCAATCTTCGCTTTTTGGCAAAGGTTGTCGAGAGTGTGGTGGCTTATCAGCTCCCGCGACACCTGGATGAAAATGTCTATCTGGAGCCGCGCCAGTCCAGCTTCAGGCCTGGGCACAGCACAGAAACGGCATTGGTCGCATTGGTGGATGATCTCTGGAGGGCCTGGGATAGGGGATGTTCCTCTATCCTGGTTCTATTAGACCTCTCAGCGGCTTTTGATACCATCGACCATGGTATCATGCTGTGCCGGTTGGAGGGGTTGGGAGTGGAAGGCACTGTTTTACGGTGGTTCTCCTCCTACCTCTACCGGGTGCAGACGGTGTTGACGGGAGGGCAAAGATCGACCCCGAGGGAACTCCTCCTATCTTTTTCAACTTCTAAAAATAAACTATTTTTCAATCATTCAGTTACCAAAATTTTCCCCAAGGTAAACAATTTATAATCTGTCTTTTTTTGTAACTAATAATCATTTTATTAGTATATGTCTATATTTATTACTATATTTGCAAGAAAAGAACAATTTGGATTTAGATCCTGAAAAGAGAAATTCCCTACAAAGAGAAACAGGAGAACAGACCTTCCGAATACATTCAGCATGGGATGTGTTTCCTCGCCACTCTTTTTGGCAATAATTCATGATGTCTACTTCAGGTTCAATACTTAGCTTATTTTCTAGAAAATCTGAATTTAATTAAGACAAGAAAATTACATTTAAGTTAAACATCAGAAAATTCTACTCCACATTTCTTTAAAAAGTATATTCACATGCAGATGAAGGTGTTCATGATTTTCCATCAGCTGCATATTCCCATATCTGGAATGTTTGATCCTCCTTGGAATAAAAAAACACACCCTTTTGTCAAATATAATGTCTTCTGAGTTTTCTCATTTATTTGCTAGTAGAAGGGTGTTCATGCAGATGCAACAATTATGAAAATAAATATGATACTACACACACCGAAACCATGTCATGATAAAAATCCAGGGTCTGGTAATTTCTCATTTAGATACTGCAATTCTTTATGTACGCGTCTGCAAACATAATTTTGCAGCAAATAGTGCTGGGTGCTATGGTAATTGTGCAAATCTTTGAAAAAGTGTTTTCTGATATTGAAGATTTGCATGAAATATCTCTTTGAAACAGCCTTGCAAAGTGGCCATTTCTAAACAGCATTAAACAGTTTGTTATATCCATTACATAAAATGCTGGAACTGATTGTTGTTTTCTTCTAAACATTTTCTTACTTGTTTAAAAATGACTTTTGGACATTCTTAAGTACAGTAAAACCTTGGATTGCGAATAACTTGGTCTGCGAGTGTTTTGCAAAACGAGCAAAGGTTTTTAATAAATTTTAACTTGATAAATGAATGATGTTTTACATTAGGAGTGTACCAGAGCCCAGTTGAGGGCACCTAATAGTCAATCAGCAGTTCCCAGAGGGAAGCCAAGCAACCCAGCTGAACACTAACAGCCAAATCAGCTTGTTTTAAGTGTTTTCAGGGTTTTCTTCCCAAGTCAGGAGATTACAGGAGATAGTTGGTGATAGAATTGAAAAGATATGAGCCAGTTGTTGGAAAGAATGTGGTGGGGCAATGCAGATTTTAATTATCTTTAACTTTTTGTTTTGCTTCCTGGCTCAATCTGTTCAATTTTGGATTATTGGCAACATTTGCTTCAAAATGAATTGGCTGCTCCTTTATCTATGTAAATGAGCCCTTTGCAAGATGGTAGCTTTGGAGGCGTTCCCTTTCTCTGCTGGCTTAGAGTGAAGAAAAACAAATGTGTTTCTTTATTCTCCAGCGGCTAGAATGCAGCTCACTTGCTCTCTATTGGGGTTGGGGTTTTCTTGTTTTAGGGGTCATGTTATTTTGTTTCTAGAGTTCCAAACTAGCTGTTGGGCACAAGGGGAAGCCCCCCAGAGCCCCAACTGACTAGCACGAATTGTGGGATGGAGAGGAAGGAAGCAGAAGAGGAGAGTGTAAGGGAAAGTGATGAGGGTTGTGGAACGAATCAGCTGAGTTTTCATTATTTCTTATGGGGAAATTTGCTTTGGTATACAAGTGCTTTGGATTACAAGTATGGTTCTGGAACCAATTATACTCGCAATCCAAGGTTTTACTGCACAATAACATTTTCTCTGATATTGACAAATTCTAATGCGATGATATCCTTTAGATTATCTATTGGGCCTGACTTTCAGTACACCTTCTATATTTAGATACAAAAATAATTACCGGTAGTCCTCGGCTTACAACCATTCATTTAGTGACCATTCAAAGTTACAATGGCATTGAAAAAATGACTTATGGCCATTTTCACACTTACGACTGTTGCAGCATCCCCATGTTCATGTGATCAAAATCTGGATGCTTGGCAACTGACTCATATTTATGTTGACTGCAATGTCCCAGGGTCATGTGATCAGCTTTTGCGCCCTTCTCACAAGCAAAGTCAATGGGGAAGTCAGAATCACGTAACAACTGTGGTACTAATTTAACAAGTGCAATGATTTACTTAACAATTATGGCAAGAAAGGTCCTAAAATGGGGCACAATTCACTTAACAAATGTTTCACTTAGCAACATAAATTTTGAGCTCAATTGTGGTTGTAAGACGAGGACTACCTGTACTACAGCTGCTGCTTTTATTATTTATCCCATTGTGGAATTCAATTTGTTTGCTTTTTTATTATGTATTTTAGTCTTTACTCCAAATTTTTATCTTGTAAGGTGGCCCGGGAAAAATCAATTTTGAAGGAAGCATACTGTACCAATTTTTTTTAAAAAAAAGAAATGCTGGATATTGATTTATGCATTATCCAGCGTAGGCATTAGGCCATAAAGAAATAGTTCTGAAATGTACCTGAAGAATCTGTCCCACTCTCAAGCAACACTTTCTCTCTCTCTATTTCATCCGCATCACGGTACAGGTCTTCCTCACTGCAACAACATTGATATGCCCTTCATGTAACAGGAAAGACTGAATTCATAGACATACCGTATCTTTCTCAGCAAAAGGATCTAAGCATCTTTTCCCAGGCAATAATTATCAATTAAGTTTGTCCGTGCTGCAAAACTGATTCGGAAAAAAATGACTCAGAACTCATGCAGCACTCCTCTCCTGCTCATTAAAGCAACTGATTTCTTTTTCAGGTTTCTGCCCAAACTTTTTTCTTGGGGGGGGGGGGGGGGGAGAAATGACCTGGGTAACAATTA
>JANHFO010003189.1:141756-156646 GCA_032468095.1 Pareas carinatus | reverse complement strand
GTCAGTCTTTTTCTTTTCTTTTAAATATAAAATCCAGTAGCTTTAAACTGATAACAAGCACTTCCGCTTTGAACAAAGGCTTTCATTACTTGGAAGAAGGAGAAAGAATTTTAAAAAGTCCAAATTAAAATGTTCTGCTTTAAACTTCTTTATAAATCAGTCTTTTCTTTTTCTTTTAAATATTTCTTTTTGAGGGAAGGGAAAAAAGTTTAAAAAGTCCAAATTTAAATGTTCCATTTAATATTCTTTAAGAATCAATCTTTCTTTTTCTTTTGGGTATAAAATCCACAGCTTCATTTCCTTAATTCACTTTCTTTTTGAAATAAGGGGAAAGTATTTAAGATTTAAAAAGGGGTAAGATGGATTCCAACATTTGGCAAGGACCATCTATAAAGGGACCTGCAGATGACATGGAAACAATACAGAAATCTGAACAAAAAAAACATTTAAGACCTGGAATCTATCTGCTGTCTCCTTGATCTATGGAAAAGAGAATTCAATTGCTTAATAAAATATTTTGGAACACCTTGCTCATGTTTTATTGTGCTGTATATATTTTAGGCCTTAAAGATTCTCATTGAATGTATACTATAATGAAATCTTCTTCAGGAATTGCATGCCTTGTAAGGTCAGGCAATGTGAAAAGATTTTGAACAGGGCTCTGTTTTTGCATTGTTTTAAGTCTTACGTAAACCTAGAGAGGCCCAGAAAAGGCAGACTCTGCTTCATTTCAGCATCTGGTTTCCCCCCACTTTTTTTTTTAAAAAAAACCCTGCTTGGGGTAATGCAATGAAAAATCACTTCTAATTAAAGAAAAAAATTAGCTTTCCTACCCCCTACCCTACATTTTTGCATAATTGAGCAGAGTCCTTTGTGTTACATTCCAGAAGGCTTGGCTGAGAAGGAAGATTGGGACACCAGTCAGAATGCACATTTAATTTATTCTTTGTGAAAAACCAAATGTCATCCTCTATTTTAATGGGCAGAGCATGAGAAACTTTAAACAAAGTGTTTTGCTTTTTGGGGAAGACTCAATGTTTCTGGGTAAAGTATCTACATTATGACTATCTCAAGACAGACCTGTTTTTGGCATGCAGTGTAACGTGGCATATGTACGAGCGAATGAAAATAATTGTGCATAGGTAGATTGGTTTTAAGCAGAATTCAAGATTCTTAAAACTTGCACTTCTGAAAGAAGCAATTAAAAAGGTAGCACAGGAACAAGTAAGACAGGATAAACATGAGGAAATCAGACGCTAGAATTCAAGTGAAAAAGATTTGGTATGTTCAGCTCAGTTCAATTTATGGATACTTTATATATAGGGACATGTGTTTCTGGTGGTGGTAGACAATAAGGCTTTTGCAAAGAGAACAATATCTAAATCAGTGAGGGCAGACATTAGGCTGCACTTGCAAATGGTGATCATTGTAATGACTGTGAGATACTGTGATTGTGAGCTGGTTGCCAACACCTGCATCATAATCGTGTACCCACAGGGACATTGCAACAGCCACAACTAGAAGCAACAGTCTTAAATCCCCCTTGTTCAACACTGTCTTGCTGAATGCAGGTCATTCAGTGAGAACTATCTAAATACTTCTTCCATCTTTGCTTGATATTCTCTGAATCCATCACTATTTGTTATTGTCATCCTTTAGCATACTAATATTGAACTTCCTTCTGAATTTGGAGATTTATTGCAAGACTTTCCTTGTTTTTCCATGTCTGTTTCCAATCTTGGTATCTTTACAGATATAATTTTGATTACTGATCTCAACTCTGTTAGCAACTCTCTTTCATTAAGTTCCTTCCTGATATCTTTATCTTTCTTAGTTTTGACTTTCCTTCTCTTCCCTTCCATAGTTTGTTTTGACATTCAGTTTGCTTTCTTGTGCTTCTTGCTCTTTGGCAGTGTCTTGTTATATTCATCCTTAACTACTTAGAACAAAACTCATCGTTGCTCCAGTTCCTTATCAAGAGTTTAATGAATTCATAGTGATTCCTTGTATCCTCCTTGAAAATGGTGACAATACGCTCAAGACCATATCATAGAATATGTTTGGGTTTGTTATTCCACATTAGCTTCACTGGGACTTGCACATGATCAAATCATAATCTGTTCCATAATCAATCCCAAATCATGTATTTGCGGCTCTGTGCTCTTCTACTCCCTTTATCAATATTATACTCCATTTGATTTTGGTGTAATCCATCTGATGATGTCCGTATTTATAGGCATCTTTTTGATTTTTGAAGAATGTTTTAGCGCTGAAGAAATAATTGGATTGGCACACACTGATAAACTTTTTGCTTCATTTCAGTTTTCTAGGCCATACATCTTTTTCTCCTTAGTATTTTCAACTTCAGCATTCTAGTCTTCAGTTACAAATGGCACCAATTGCATGAATATTTCAAATTGCAATTCAAATTGAACCTGACCTTTAATCTCTCCATTTCTTCTTCTTCTGCCTCAATTGTTGAAGCATAAACTTAGATAACCATTATATTAAAAAGTGATCTATGAAACCTAATCTACATTCATTCATAGGCTGCACTGTACCCAAGAACTATCTTTGCTATATTTTTCCTGACTATGATAGCAATGCTCTATTTGTATGCTTCTTTCTGACTAGTATAGTGCAGTGGCCCTCAATCTTTTGGGTGCCAGGGATCGGTTCTTCTGCAGGGTGGTTTTTCTGCAAACTGGAAGGGTGCATGTTTTTGCATGTGGCCTGGATCCTGTGCATTTGAAGGTGGAGCTTCACTTGCTTGCGCAGTGGGCCCTGGATTGGTACTGGTTCGCAGTTAAGGGTTTGGGGACCTCTGGTATAGAAAATGATTTTCTGAGTGCCGTTGTCCAGTTTCAATCCATCTCAATTTGCTGATGCCTAAGATCTCAATAGATAATCTGTTCATTTCTTCTTTTACTCTATTGAGTTCAGATGAGGTACCCATCATCCAGCAATTTGTTAATCATTCCATATGTTCTATCCAAATGGTTTCCTTGATAAATACAGGAGTAGCTTACTATTGTCTTCTTTCCCTGAGAATGAAGTGATCAATTTATCATTGTCTCTAAAGTAGTCATCTGCATCCATCATTTTTCTCTATCAATACTGCTGGGAAGTCAAGATAAGCTTCACTTTTTGGATGTCCCTACTGGGAATATATACTTTTGATGTACTCTCTTGATATTCTTTATTCTAGGAACATCTCATCACCATAATGAGGTACCAATATTGTAAAAGCTGCTGTAGGTATTACTGGATGATTTACTGTGGGCATTTCCAGAAAGTGAGCCTCAAACAATCACTTATGGGAAAGTATTTGTTTTCTTTTAATCTCTAGAATCTTGTGATAAAATGCTTTAGATATTACTGTCATTCCCACTCCCCCAATGACTTTCCTGTGTTTTCATGCATATCTCTTAGGTATTTCAAGTAATTAGGTCTACTGGTTTTCAAATATTATATACTTTCTTACAAATGTCAAATTGTATCACAATGAAAATTTCTGTAAATGTACAGTTTATTTTTAGGGTATCTGTAGAAATCAAGGAGTTCATTAGTACTGGGGAGATTTTTGACCTCCTCATTTTTCCTATGCTGGGTGAGAGCACTATGACCCTCATCATGTCAGAAACATGTATTTTATAGTTTTCATAGAAAACAGATGTTTCCACCTCTGGATGGCTTGCCCCTCCCTGCTGTCCTGCAGCATCTGAATGTAGTTTCATAGCATTGCTGTTCAGATTTCTTTTTATACATAATAAACTGTAAGACTTTGGAAATAAAGTGTTATTCTAAATCAGAGAACTTCTGAACATGGACTAATGAACAAAATTGCACAATAAATTTGTTTTCTGAATTGCAGAACCCCTGAATTGGAATAAGAAAGTGTGTTTCAGTTAGTATTCTAAGATTACAATCCTTTAGACTAGAATAATAATCAATGATCAGTCCTTAACTTCAGAAGCTGCTTTCTCCTCATAACCTGAACTAGATCATAACATTCTTTCAGATGTGCCTCATGGACAGTACATCCATAAATACATTATTGACCACTTCCAACTCTACATGTTGACACTGATAGTGAAACATCAAGCGACAATGTTCCAAGCAGATAAGCAACAGGAAGTATATTGGTTTTTTCTGCCATCACTGTCAACCAGCTAAGATTAAGTCATTGATCCAGGATTTTATTCTGGCATTTTTTTAGAATGGGGAAAATGTCCCTGAAACTATGACTAGTGTAGCAAACAGTAAAAGTTGGCAAAATTGTTTTTGACCTTGGTGGGGCTGTGAGATCCACATTTCGGTAGTGAAAAAGCAACAAATGTAGACTACATGCATGCAAATGTATCGCTAATAACCTTATTAAAAGTGAATTTTCATGGATAAATGGGACCCAGTTTTCATGAGGTGTTCTATGGCCTGAAGAATAGAAGGGGAAATTGGACCAGTCCAGGAAAAGGCAAATTCACCTGCTCATTGTCTTCCAGCTAAGATTTGAGGCCAAACCACAACCAACCAGTATTTCTCACATGATACATAGTAGACAGCTTTTCAAATAAACTGTCCTTCATTTCTTGCAGAGTTTATAATCTATTGTTTTAAATCAAATATGTTTTTCTTCTTCTTTGCAGACACTTTCTGTATCAGATTTTGAATTAATTCACAACCAATGTTTTGGCATGATTTAGCAACTGAACTAAATTAATGTTCCCTATTTGAGCAAGCTATTTCCCTTTCTTACTGGGTTCTCTGCTTTTTAAAATAGACTAAATTGTCTATTGTATGAGATGGGTGGCTATATAAATTCACTAAAAAAATAAATACTGATGTTGTGATGAAATCCAAGATCAATGCATCATGAAAAAAGGAGAGAGAATTTTTTGCCCAGTAATGATATCTGTCAGAAGGTGAATCCAATTTAGGCTGAAGAAACCACTTCCGTTAGAGGAAATTAAATTCAGTGGGATACCAATAGCAGCTTTGTCTTTCAAAAGTATAATTAATTTCTTACACAGTACAAGAAAACCTTACATTAGTTCAGAAACTAATTATATTAGATCATAGAAAGATCAGTTTATATGGTCTTTCCTTTTAAAATTATTTTTTCACTTCTACCTCAGAATAGAAGGAACAACTTCTGCTTCATGTAGTATGTATATTTCATTTTTCAGAGAAAACTGTGAGTTGATTTGACTGGTGTGCATTCTCATTTCCCCATGTAACTGCCTTTTCAGTCAAGTGCTTCTTTTGCTGCCTCAGTAGCTGCGATGAAAAGATTATTAATGAAGCTCTAAAATGCCATGTAGCATACCATTTGCTGGGCTTAGGGGAAAGAGAATGACATTGTAGAATCTGATTGGTCAAGAATTGTAAGCAAATGATGTGTGAAACTGCTAACATATTGCTGTCATTAAGGATTTTTTTTGGTCATTATTGTTAAATGGAGATTCTCTTTATAATATCAGCATATAGAGCCCTTTAAGAAACTTCTTTGAATAGAAGAATGTAGTGACCCCTTAAGCAATGAAAAGGGAGTCATTTTCTTTCTTTACCATTTATATGTTCTTGAAACTCTCAACTTGAGTTACAAGAACATATATTTTATCTAGTACTGATGATGTTTCCTAGTTTGGATAATGAAACCTCTGCAAGAAAACAAGCAAGCTCAGAAAGCACCAAGGGACACTCAAGAAGATATAGATATGCAAGGAAACAAAATTTAGTCAAAATGATTTGGAAATTACACATACTGTATAAGCACTGATTTTAAAAGAAACATGTCACTATGGTTGCCTTGTTTCTCTCCGCAGCAAATTTAAGAAAGCACAGTGCCACCTTTCTTTTGAAATCAGTGATTATATTCGTGATTTTCAAATCATTTGGGCTGAATTTTAATCTTGCCAGCATTGGAGTTCTTCCACAGTGATTTGACCAGTTCTGTTTTATGCTGTCTGAAATCATGGAATTCACTATCTCAGAGTATGATGCAGCACATTTTACTCTATTTTTTATGCTAAGAGAGATTTACGTCAATAATTCTTTGCAATATTTGAGACAATACACATCCCCTTTTAAATGCGATGCTCAGGGGCACTTGTAGACTCCCAGGACTATGCCACAGAATAGCAGCAAACACTTGAAAAATAATGACAACCATCAAAGCAAAGGTAAAGGAGTCTCTGTAGATTTTACTCCACTAGTCACTGCCAACTAAAGGGGGTGGTGCTCATCTCCATTTTAAGGCCACTGAGCTAGTGCTTTCCGCAGTCATATGGCCAGCATGATGCTGTTACCTTCCCCCCAAAGTAGTACCTATTTACTCGCATTGCATGCTTTAGAACTGCTAGGTTGGCAGGAGCTGAGACAAAGATGGGAGTTCACTCTGTCATATGGCACTTAGGGCTCGAACTTGGATAGTTGGCTGAGTCACCATGCTGCCTGTGATAATCATAATTATGGGGGGAAACTATCCCTGTCTTAGGGATATTGTCTTTCCAGTGTAATATCACCAACAGCCTTTTGAGGTCATAAAAAATAGTTAAACAAAGGTCTTGCAAATTGTACTATTTTTGAAGATAGTTGTTTTTATATTGAGATAAACTATTATTATCTTTATGTAACCCATGAAATAATGTTTACCACAACTCCTTCAAATAAAATGTCAATCATTTTTCCTTGCAGGAGTATAAAGGTAGGAAGCTGGAATATACCCCTTCACATAAAGGCTTTATCTAAGTACTATACAAGAGTTTTTATTCTAAATATTTTAATTATTGGTTACATTTTATATGTTTGACTGTTATTGAGGGCTATTATTATTAGTCTTATTACTAAGGCAGTTTATGGTTTTGTTGCATTATTTTATACTATGTTATGCTATTATGATTAGATTAGATTAGAATAGATTAGACTTTGGTTGGTCTATTGGGAAAATATTAGAATGGATTAGATTCTTTAGAACATAATTTAGGGTGAAGAAAGAGAAAGGAATAAAATAATAAAACAATTGCTTTCTGGGGCAACTATGCATTTAAATAACATTATTTTACTGAGCTCTGAGAAGATTTATCTTACATCCATGCCCAATCTGCTTAATTTCAGTCTCCACCTTATATTTCAAGAAAGTTTTTTTCCAAAGGGGGGAATTTTAATTGAGTTGATGCATCTCCTAGAACAGATTTGAAGAATAAGAGAAGTGGACATGTGCAAATGATTTTAATATGTATACTGAGGAAAATGTGCATAGATGCCAAAAATGAAGCAGTCCCTCTGTCCAGAAGCAACAGCCTGACTTTAATTAAGCCAGAAATTAGCTATTACAGCACTTGTAAAGTATGGAAAACTGTTGAACGCATCCTAATTGAGTTGGCCTCACCTCATACCTCACATGCAGAACATCCCTCTGGCAATGTCCAGAATGAATTGTGGCCACAGAAGTGGAGGAAATTGTTTTCCAGACTCTGGAAGTCTGTGTCGCTCAGGGTGCAGTGATTGTGCTAGTGCACTTCTTGCCAGCTGCGTTTTTCTTCACAGCCCAAAGCAACGGCTGCCCCGATGAGCTCCATGAGGCGTAGGTAGTATTGTAACAGACAGGATGATTTGCTGCTTTTCTTCTCAGACATATGCTAGGCAAGAATCTGCAAATATCTGAGCTGATTCACGAAGGCTGGAGAGCTGGAGAGAGCAGTTATCTTGAGAAAGGAAGCCCTGACTCCTTATTCTTACTGAAAAGGATAATATGGTCTGAGTTCACACATTGCTCTAAGCTGTGATTTTTTTAAAGTATGGCTTACGCAGTAGTGAGTTGTCACACTATTATTTATTTATTAAATTTGTATACCGCTCATCTCTTTACCAAGCACCTTTGGGCAGTGTACAATGTCATAAATAACAGAATAAAACAATTACAGGAGTCAAACATTAAAATATCAGACATTTTATTTATTTTTATTTATTTATTTTATTTTATTTATTTTATTTTATTTGTATACCGCCCTTTTCCCCGAAGGGACTCAGGGCGGTGAACAGCCATAAAAAAACAGTAAAAGACAGGACATGTACATAGAAAAAAGAAAAACAAGACCAAATTTTAAGATCAATTAAAAACGATATAAATAGGCTGATAGTCAAATGTTAAAACCAATTTAAAACCGAATTAAAAAGTATGTATCTAAAAGACCCACAGGGCGGAGAGGAAGGAGTGTAAGCTTAGGCCAGCCCGGCCTCCACGAACAGGTGGGTCTTCAAAAGGCGCCGGAAAGATAAAAGGCGACATTCAAAGATAAAACATAATATGAACCATGCTTAGTGATAGGCCACAATTTACCAGTACAAATCACAGAAGCCAGCTTAGTTTGAAGTGCCAACTAGTCAACACTGTGGCTTGGACATTAATTCCAATCATTGTCAATATAACATCACCAAATCATAAACTCTGTTCACCCAAAAATGTAAACTGTTTGTTTTTGGCTTAGTCTATTGTGTGAAGTCAGAGAATATGGTTTGCAAACTATGGGATATGGCTTATGATATACGGCATCATGCTATAATATAGCTTATGCAAATGCAACCAATTGTGGTTTATTTTATACACACTATTTAAACAATCCAACAAGCCCGAAACAATGATTTGAGATAGAATGGATGTCAATAATTCCATTGTTGTCTATCCAGGTAAGCAAAGAATAATATATGCGACTAAAAGAGCAGTAAGACCATCTATAGTTTTAGCTTTGTGAAACTATATCTGTACAGGGAGCTAGCTACAGTTTCCATTCCATACAGCTTGAAACAGAAAATAATGATCTCAAATGATGCAATAACTAACAGATTGACTAGTACAGGTTGATAACGTTTTTAAAATGATTTTTTTTTCCTGAAAACCTCAGAAACCTCTGTTACCTTGTTCCTTGGTACTTTCAAGCATATTTAAGATATCATTTACCTAATTTCTATGGAACTGGGAGCACCAGTCTCCTTCATAGAGGTCTCTCCTAGTTCTGCCTAGGTTAGTGCAATGTTTCCTCCTATTCACAACCCACCTTCCTTCCCCCTCCTCAGCAGTTCCTGATCCAGCTGTTGAAACAAAATCATTAATATTTGAAGATGATGCCATCATCATCATCATCATCATCATCATTATTATTTCCATTTATTCTTGAATTTCTGAACATATACTAAGAAATCCCACTGATTTCAATGTACCTTACTCTCTTGAAAGTGTTTTTAAACTACAGATTTAACAGTTTTGTTTTATTTAAATTTAATTAACAACATCAGATTCATGTCAATTAAAATAAATGTTAATTAACTGCTAGAGTAAAATTATGAATATATGTGTTATTTAGGCAAAGGTTATACTTTGTAAATTATGGGGTGGAGGACTAAATGCAGCATGTAGATCACAGTTGTCCATTTCTGACATACATAGCCAGCTAGTCTTCAAAGACTAAGGGACACTGGTGAGTTAGTTCACTCGCATTCGAATAATTAGATTCTTTAATCTCTGAAATCTACATTGACTATTATTCTTAATTCCTAATTATTCCTAATTCCAAAGCAATTTCATTTCCAAGTTAACTATCAAAATCAACCATTTCCTTTAGACACACTGAGATATTTCTCTCTGTTAGAATAAAAACTGATACGCTCATCAGAAATTATGAAATATATACCTATTTGGAAACTGTGTTTTTATCCTATATGCATGAATGTAGAAACCCCATTTGAAGGAATCAGGGTCCAGTCATTTAGATGATGAAGTGATGTCTGAGCCTCTTCAGGGTGTTTATTCCTTAAGTAGTTTTCTGCCCAAGGCAGAAAGTAGTAACAGCAATTCTATTGGTAGATATTTAGGTCATCCTCCTCGTATATTCTTTCCCCAATCCTCCTAAAGGGCCTCCTTGGAGTACATCAACCAAAAGGTAGCTTTCTATTTACTTTGATGATAAACATAAGAAGGTCATATGAGCTAAAATAACGAGAGAATGTTTTGGGAACCAGTAGATAATGAGACTGCAGAAGTGTGGTTGCTATAAAAACTGGGCTGTGTGCCGCACCTGGCTCCATGAACTTCTCACAACCCCTGCAGGCCAGTTACCCAGAGGCCCACAATTCCCACACCCATTGGATGTATTTCTTGGTGGGTTCTACAATATATTAAAAATAATGACGAAATGTAACTTCATTTGCATACTGAGATAGGGAAAAATAGAATATATATATTCTATTTTTACTGCAGCTCAAATTTAAATAGATGAACATTTTATTGACAATATTACTGAAATCCTTATGCTTAAGTATTAAATGTCCATAACAAAATAATATAAAGTATAAAAAGTAATTGTTCCAATAGAGAACATACATTGTTCAGGGTTGAACTGGAGTCCTTGGCGCTCTCTGAGCTTAGCTGTTTGCTGATAACGTTACCTAGTCAGGTAATGAAACATCTGCAAGCAAACAATCAAGCTCAGAGAGTACCAAAAACTCTAAATTAATTGTTCTCTAGACATTTTACCTCATCCAGTTCAGAAATTATATCTTACTGATTAATTGTGCCTTGTCACTGAAAATATCCACTCAAACCTGCAGGCTATTTTTCTTGAATGACATAGATAGGAAACAGGGATCTATACTTTGGTTAAGGTTGGATGTCCACTTCAGTATCATCTTCTATTTCTGCTTAACAAATGTGGATGCTTACCAATCAAACTGTACAATCTGGGGATGGGCTGGTGTATTAAACCGTATCTGACCTTTTATATCCATTCCAGAGACCTCAGTCTAAAAATGTGGGCAAGACCAAGGCAAAAAATATATTTAAATATTTACTTCTCATTCAAATTAAATCTACTTAAGTACAATTAATATAGTTATTCTCACGTATATTCAATGACTTTCCACTTCTACTACCTCAAAAATTACAGTTTGGAAATAATCTCTGGAGGGTCCTCCCCTATGACATTGGGAATCTGTGTGGCTTCTGAGATCACAATTTATACATCTCAAACAAACAATGGGGATCGCTGAAGGGGGTAGCATGACTGTATTTTAGCTGCACACTCAGATGAGGAACCAGCAGGGGCAAGTGGAAATATTCACTAGTGGGCCACTTTAAGGCTGATCGTAGCATTCATAGGTGAGTGGTACATACAAGAGAAAAGAATGGAATATTCTTCAAATAGAAATAAAATGTACTTTATGTCAGGGAAACATGCAGCCAATGCAAAAAGCAAAGCTAAGTTTTCTTTTCCAATAATTTTGGATTAGGCTTTCTAAAATAATAATTTACAGCTGGGAAAAAAATCTAAGCATACGGTACTAACAAAATCCAAGGACTTCTTTTTTTAAAAAAAAGTGCTGAAAACTAAATCGTTTCAAGACCTTTCAATAAGATCAGACATGGAAGTGCTGGGGGACTTTTAAAACATGCTTTGCAGTAGTGAGTAGTGAAACCACATCATGGAAATGAGCTTTGAGATGCCTCTGTTGATAGTACTTAGATCGTACAAACTCAACCAAGAATGGACTTGCATAAATTATAAACTAATTTTGAATTGGAGCTCTTCCCATTCCCCCACACCCTTCAGAACCTGATATGATGTGGGAGTGTGGAATAGATATCAAGCGCAGAAGTGATGTTATTTTGGTTGTTATAGAATTTCAACACTTGTAAATTCCAAGAACCAAATACTTATTTTGGTAAACACTTTTTCCTAGCCTGTTCAACAACACATCCATGCAATTTTCTTGGCAACAGCATGGAAGTGGTTTGGCACTGCCTTTCACGATGAGATTTCAACTTTCCAGCCTGTCTTAAAGCCCTGGGATTTCCTGGTTGTCACCCATTCAGGTTTCAGCCAGTTGCTGCTTGTCGAGCTTTTCTGAGGCCTGTTATGTATATCTACTGTCACCTGCCATGGGCTTTTTGAGGAAAGGCAAGAGAGAGAAATTCTAAATGTCAATATATGTTTAATTAAAGGTTTAATATATTTCATTATTTAATAATTAAATATTAAATATTTCATTGAATACAATTAAAAAATTTAAGTAGTAGTTTTCATATTTTGATGGGCACATCAGCAATGTAGCTATTTATTTGCAGACCATGCTATCTTGAGTGATGAGATTTTTGTGATTCATAAATTATTATATAGAGAGGCTGAACTTGAGGGTGAGTGATCTAATATGAAAGATTGTTTCATCTTATTTTGTGGATAACAGATAATTATCATGGGAAATGCTACAGTTAAAAAAAAACAGGAGTTTGGGAGCACAATTTCTCACCAACAGATTTTATTGAAAAGCATCAACTTTATGAAGTGCAGTTCACTTCATCAGATGCAATTTATGAAAACTTATATCTTTTGTAAAATGTATTAGTTGGAAAGGGTGCTACAAGACTCCTTTCCTTTCCTTTCCTTTTTCCTTTCCTTTCCTTGCTACATAGACCAACACAACTTTCATTCTATATTGTCACTGTAGGCTCTCTTAAGGAAAAGTGGGATAGTAATGAAATAAATATGGCTTTCTAACATGGTTCAGTCCTTCTTAGCTTCTGAATTCTGACTGAGTATTAGAACTCACGGGCAAAGAAAAATAATTTTTGTTTTTTGGGCTCACAACTCCCCAGCACCATGTTGAACCTTCTAGAATTTATTTATGAGGATCAATGTGGATTTTTACTTAAAACATAGTTAAAAGATAGTCTTAGAAATGTATTGGACACTTTGGAATATTTGAAGCAACATAATGAAAAACAAACTTCATTGATTTTCTTAGACATGGAGAAGGCCTTTGACAATTTGAACTTTCATCTTCACAGTTTTAAAAGATAAAATTTGGAGGGAACTTTATAAAATGAGCAGGATTGATATTTCATTGAAAGCACAAAAAACACAAAGTCTTGTGATATACAAAAAGAAACAAGACAGGGATGCTTACTGTTTCCTCTCATGTTAAATCTGGTTTGTGAAATATTGATAGAAATATAAGACAAAATGAGACAATTGTGAGAGTAAAGATTTAAAAAGAAACTTATCAGATAAAAGCTTTTGCAGATGAATTGGTATTGATTTTGTAAGATCTTTTAATTTGAAACTAATGGAAAAATTAAAACAATGATGTGCCTTAGCAGGTTTTAAGATCAACTAACAGAAGATGAAGATTTAACAGCAACAAAAAAGAAAATAGACAATCAAACAGAACTGATAAATAAAACAGTCTTTAAGAGTATCACTCTGACAATGTGAATTGTATATTATTTCTGTTGTGTATTGGCTTGCATCTTGCACAGCAAAGTATCAAGCCTGCCCAGGGTCTGGAAAGAAGCGGGAGAATCCCGGCCCCTGATTGGTCACAGCTGTGACCTGTCAGAAAGTATAAAAGAGAAGTTTGCAAGCTTGCAAGGCAGCTTCTGATTGCATTTCTGTCTGTGTTCGAGTTACTTTGCCGTCCTTTGAATAAATCCTGTTTTGGTTTACTCAAGCCTCATCTCTGCCTTCTACCTACTACATAAAAATTTCAACTGTAGATTTTTATTTTGAAATGTTAAGTCACAGAATGAAGTAAAAAAGATACATTAAAATGATACAAACTACAATTGTCATTGTTGGTGGAAATGAAACTCCTGCCTAGAATGATATTTTTGTTTCAGACAATACTGTTTTAAGAGTGGCAAGAGGATATATTTAAATTTATGTGGCAGAGAAAAAAACATGGGTTAAAAAGTTTTTACGGTATTATAGAATGGAAAGGAAAGAGGAGAATTAGATTTACTTGGTGTGAAATTGTATTTTGCAACTTGCTATTTGGTCTGGATGAAAAAGTGGATGCTTTTTGTATCTATAAAACAGAAGAACAAGAACAAAAATGTATGATAAAGCGGGCTAAAATTTGGGTTATAATATACAGGTAGAACAATGGGAAAACATGGTTGAAAGAATGAGATATTATGTTATAAACTTAAAGAACATTTTTAGAAAATGATATTCCATTGATATATGTCACCAGAGTTGTCTGGAATATATAAAGGCACTTCAAGTTCATATTGGAAATGTGAACAAGAAGGAGGGAACTTTATCATGCTTGGTAGGCATGTGTACAAAGCCAGAACATTTTAGATTCAAATACTCTGATTCAGGGAATTTTAAAGATTAATGTATAGTTAAGACCGGAGGTCTTTCTTTTGAGATTAATGGACAGAGAGTTTGAAAAAAGTAATGAAACTTCAATTTTGTTTACGGCAACTGCTGCAAGATGCACAAAATTGAAAGATTTGACAATACCTACAATGGAGGAATGATTAATAACGGTGATGGAACTTGTTGAGATGGCCAAATTGACTTCTTTAGTTAGAGAAAAGAAAATATCTACATTTATTGCTGACTGGAAACTCCTTGTAGACTTTTTGCAGAAAAAAAAGAATGTAAGATTTTTGAGTTTGATAATTAGATAGGATAGATCAGTGGCCACCACCTTTTTAGGAATCAGGGACTGATTCCAGGGATAAAGCTTTTTTCAAGGATCGGAGGGGGTGTGGTTTTGTGTCCTGCCTGAATTCCAAGAATGGGGTTGACTTGTCTGTGCAGCCCGGTTGCTGGCATGCCGCGGACCGGTGCCAGTCCACAGACTGGAGGGTTGGTGACTTCTGGGATAGATCATAGAGATAGGAGACAGGTGTTGCAACTTTAGAGAACTAGATAAACTTTCAATTGTACTTATAAGTGCTGAAATAAATGTAGAAACTATGTCTTTGCATCATTTTCTTTGCTTTTATTTTTCTTCTACTTTCCCCCCTTTCTTTCACTTTTAACTTCCCTTGTTTTTTCCTTTATTTTATACTAACTTATATTCATTTGCATTTCTTTTTTAAAAA
>JANHFO010003189.1:115839-133024 GCA_032468095.1 Pareas carinatus | reverse complement strand
TAAGAGTTGTTAACCTAATTTTGCGAAGCTTCTTTTCCGGTAATATTGAACTGCAAACCAGGGCATATAAAATCTTCACCAGACCAATTCTCGAATACAGCTCATATACCTGGAATCCATATTGTTTAACAGACATTAATACAATTGAACAAGTCCAGAGGTATTTTACGAAAAAAGTACTCCATTCCTCAGCCTGCAATAGAATATCTTATGCCATCAGGCTTGAAATTCTAGAAAGCTTAGAAAGCCTCGAGCCACACCGCCTATGTTCTGATCTAAGCTTAGTACACAAAATTGTCTGCTACAATGTTCTACATATGAACAAATACTTCAGTTTCAACCACAATAATACATGACCTAACAACAGATACAAACTCAAAGTGAACCACTTGATTGCAGAACATGACTTCAGTAAGTGGTCAATGCCTGGAACTCACTATCTGATGATGTTGTTACATCTTCAAACTCCAATAAATTTAACCTTGATTTGTCTGCCGTGGACCTCACTCCATTTCTAAGAGATATGGAAAAGGAGGTGCCTACCGACCTTGTCCTACTGTCCCCATTTATTTGTACTCATTTATATGTTTATATAGTGTTTTTACTTATACTTGTTTTCCCCCCTCATATATACTTGACTAAATAAATAAAAATAAAATACTGTACATGGAATCCAAGCCCTAACAGTAGCTCACAACCAAGGAAATTAGATTCTTTCTCATTCCTCAGAGCCTCATTAGCCACATTTATTGTCAGTAGGTTCCCAAATCATAGAAACTGCATGAATACTTAGCCCCCTCATTTTCTCTTTATGAGGAGTCTCATCGATAACTTTATTTTTATTCCCTTTTCTAACTGAATTTAAAGGGACAAATAATTTGCATGTCCAGCACAGAGCTGGACATGTGTCCCTGCATGTGTGTGTGTGTTTGTGTGGTGTGAATTGAAGTTAGAATTGAGGGTGAACTGTAGTTACCTGTCTGAAAGTTACATTAAACTGGAGAGTTACTGCTCAACCAAATCTTATTGAGAATGGATATGAGTGTCAGTGAGGGACAAATACCATTTCTGACCTATAGAAGCACCTACTGAGAAACAACAATATATGAACATATAATATTACTGCTGTAGCTGTACTAATAGCAATGGCTCATTTATACATAGCCAATGTCAAAAGAACATTCCGGTTCATCTTGCAGGGAGTTGGTGATGGAGAAGAGGAACAATGATCAGCAAGCAGCAGTCCCTAAGAAGGAAAGAGCAGTGACACAAAAGAGAGGATGGGAGGCGAACTTCTCCAGAACTTTCAGAGGCCTCTATTCATACCAACTGGTACAAAGTGGGTCTTATGTACTTTATCTGCATAAGCAGCACCTAATGACACCAGAGGGAAGTAGCAAGCAACAGTACCTAAGGAGGAAGGAGCAGCAATACATACATGGGTGCAACCAGGCTGGGAGGCAAGGCAAGGCTCCCCCGGACCATGACCCTTGGAGAAAGCGTCAACTAATATCATTCTTCAGTAGGATAATTTTACCATTCCTGAAGCACAACTCTAACCCAAACACTTGCACCTACGAACAAGATACTGAGGCATTTCAGTGATGGAACCAGGGTCCAAACACGCTCATGCTCACACTCCCCGAGATTGAAATGGTACATCATTTGGTAGTGGGCAAAAAGAAATTGTAGCTAACATAGTTCTTCCTCTGAACATAGCTATCACCTTCTTCAGAAATATCTCCTTGTATATAGGAGGTCTCCCACTGTAGCTCTATTCAAAGAAGTTGTAGCATGCCTCTAGACAACTGTGGAACTTGACTGTGGATGCTGTTGAACCTCTGGATAGCTGCTATGAACTGCCTGAGAGACCACCTGCAGAAAAATAACAGGGAATTTGTACAATGCACCTTTTAGATGGCTAGATAGTACTGTAGAAATATGGCGCTCTCTGCTTCAACAGCCCAAGTGGAAGGTCTGCATGCCAGATGTAGCCAGTCAGAAATCAGAGTCTGGACAGATTACAGAAGAATGTTTCAGCAGCTCCTGTTGCCAAACCTTGATGAGGATTGTGTTCAACAGAAGGGTGATATACAGCTCAAAATAGTTGTTTTCCACATGGACCAGTTATGGCTGCAATGGTTATAGAAAAGTCTATACACCACTCTTAAAATGCCAGGTTTCTGAGATGTAAAAAAAAATCAGGCCATGATAAATGACCAGACTTTTTCTACCTTTAATATAGCATATAAGCCAGTGAGGGCGAACCTTATATAGACTAAGTGCCCAAACTGCAACCCCAAAGCCATTTATGAATCACAAAGTGCGAACACAGCAGCATGCACCCTCATGGCCATCAGCAACCCCCCCAGGTCCTCGGCAACTCACCCGCACCCTTGGTGACCCCCCAGTTTTTAAGGACAGCCATTCCGCGACCCTCCCGGCGGCCTACCTTAGCTTCTGTGGCCTGCTATGAGCTGTGCTCCCCTCCAGGTCTTCTCCTCTCCCACCTTCGGCACAGACTTCATGCTGTATTTGAGCCACCCGCCTTACCCTAGAAAGGGGAGGGAGAAAGTACTCCGATTGGACTACTGAGCAGAAGGACAGGCAAAGTGGAAAGGAGGAGGGGGGAAGGAGCTCTGCGTCCCTCTAGCTCGCTACTAAAGATTTTCTTTTTTACTTTGCAGGAGTGACAACACACGTGCCAACAGAGGGGGGTCTGAGTGTCATCTCTGGCACCTTTGCCATCACTATGCAATTCCATTGAAAAACAAACCAAAGTCTTTCATAACGATGCATACCCGTAAACTAATATTTTGTTGAGGTACCCTTTGATTTTATGACAGCATTCAGTCTTTTGGGGTTGGAGCCTATCGGCATGGAACATCTTACCTTGGGAATCTTTGCTCACTCTCCCTTGCAAAAGCCCTCCAAAGCCATCAGATTGTGAGGGGATCTACTGCACACAGTCCTTCCAGGTCACCCTAGAGATATTCAATTGGACTCAGCTCCAGGACCTGATTGAGTCATTCCAAAACTTTGATACTATTCTGGAGAAGCCATTCTTTTGTTGATTTGGAGATATGCTTGGGTCACTGTTATGTTGAAAGGTGAAATTCCTCTTCAGCTTCAGCATTTTAGCAGAAGCCTGGAGGTTTTGTGCCAAAATTGACTGATATTTGGAAATGTTCATTATACCCTCCACCTTGACTAAAGCCCTGGTTCCAGATGAAGAAAAGCAGCCTCAAAGAATAACACTGCTGCCGCCATGCTTCACTGTGGGTTTGATGTATTTTTGATGATGCATAGTATTGTTTTTGCAACAAACATACTTTCTGGAATTCAGGTCAAAACATTCAGCTTTGGTTTGCATCAACACAGTGGCCATGCCATTGCATGTTGAAGGACAATTGTTATCAGGAAATTAGAAGACACATACCTGCAGTCAGGAAAAGCTAGTTACGCATAACGCAACACTAATGAGGAAGGTATTTTGTGACATGATGAAATGTGTTTTGTGACATGATGATTGTACTTTATAACATGATGACATGATGAAGGTACTTATGATTGTGATTGCATTCATGATTAAGATCGTGGTTTGTCGATTGCAGCTTATATGTACAGGACAAGATGAATGTACTTTATGACTATGAATGTATCTTTGATTGTAATCACAGTTTGTTTATTGTATGTATGTTGGTATAGAATATATACATCAAAGACAAAGTCCTTGTGTGTCCAGACATTCTGATTCTGTCCTTATTCTGCCCAAATCAGATGGGGGGGGGGTTAAAGTCTAGATTGCCCTTCTCTGTCTTACCTTTCATATTTAGATTCCAAGAACATCAAATAAAAGTGCAACCACCTCAGCCATCACCAAGTGCCCTCACATCACATTTACTGACACTAAATACCATCCAGGTGAGCTGTTGATCAACAAGATTTCCCCTGAGAGCCTCAGTCACTTTCTACCAATCATATCGTGGCTACAACAGGTCCTTCTTAAAGCCCCTGGCCACGCTGGCTGAAGCTGCAATAGGAATTGCAGAGGGAAAGTATAGGGGAAAATATTAGATATTCACAAGACTTACAAAACTCCACTATTCAGCTCGTCTTGTGAAAGAGGGAGAGTAGTGCCAAATCTACACCTCAGACAATTTAAAGGACCTGTAGCAGTGTCCACAAGAGTGTCCCAGGCACCCTCAAAATCTTTTGAACTAGACTGAAGAGTGCACGGTATCCCATTTAGGAGGGTTGTATAGAAAAGTGCATGGATTAATTCACCAAATTGTCTTCCTAAATGTTCTCAAGCCTCCTTGAAAAAACACCACCACCTCACTCGGGCCAGAGGAGGGAGGGGGGAGAAAGAGAGAGAGAGAGAGAGAGATTGGAAACATCCCTTGGAACGGATCACTTTGCTTAAAGGGAAAGTTGGAAGACTGCAAAAATCTGCATGAGCATCTTTTGTCTCTAATTGCAGCAGCTTTGTCTGCTTTCTCTCTCTCCCCCCCCTCCCCGCCCCGCTTTAACAACCGACTGACACGGGGAGGAGGCGCCTCCCGGTGACAAAAAGTCCGAGGCGCAGGACTTGAGCGCGGGTTGTTTTTGGGGAGGGAGGAGGGGGGGGAAGGAGAAGA
The DNA here is from genome assembly GCA_032468095.1 of Pareas carinatus. Classification (NCBI taxonomy): domain Eukaryota; kingdom Metazoa; phylum Chordata; class Lepidosauria; order Squamata; family Pareidae; genus Pareas; species Pareas carinatus. The sequence goes on along the minus strand of JANHFO010003189.1, from coordinate 128,384 downwards.
AGAACAAATCTGTTAACTTTCAGACGAGATTCGCCACCAGGGGGAGGCGGGCCAGGAAGAGACCCCTGGCGAACCTGGAGCGCTGGTCAAGAAGGCTGCCATTCCTCAGGCAGCTGTGCAGAAGCAACGAGCGCGCCTCCGCCTTCTATGCTTTTCCGCCTTGGGCTTACTACAGCAAGCCTCCCCGTGGATTATCCCCGGAGCTACCGCCGTCGTGCTTTGGAGAGGCTCGGTCGCTTCGGCTTGTCAAGTTCGCTCCGGTTTCCTTTGCAAGGGGCGGGGGGGACGAACAGACAAGGAGCATCTCAGAGGATATAGAGAAACCCCCCCACTCACTGGTGTTGGGGTTTTCCCCCCCTCATCTTTCCCCACTCCCTTTGTCTCTTCCTGCCTTCCTGCCCAACCCAAACCTTTTTTTAAAAAAATAATAATTCCCGACATGGTGGCTATTGGGAGAAGGCGGAGGACGAGAGCATGAAGCCTGCAGGATGGGCGCGAACAATGGCAAGCAGTACGGCAGTGACGGTGAGTCGGCGGGGCAGAGGCAGCGACGCGGTCCGGGATGTCAGGGGGAGCGCGTGGGACAGGCGGCCGGGCGCAAGTCCAGCCGCTTCTTCAAAGGCTGCGAGCGTTTGCGGACTCTCCGCTAGGAATAGCGAGAGGAGGTCGCCCCCCTCCCCCGCGCTTGGAACGCCGCGATCCGGGACGGCAGCTCGTAAAGTTCAAGGCAGGGTCGCGGTTTCCTTCCTTAGCCTGTTCGCGCATCTCCCGTTTGTCGCCGTAGGACTCAGGAGTTGTTGCAGCGGAGTTTCGGTTGACTTCTCCGAAATGTTTGCCGTGAAACCTATCAGCAGTTGGCGCTCCTTGCCTCGGAGCGGGACGGAATGGGACAAAGGGCTCCCCCCCCCCCCGTCTAGAGGGGGTTGTTAGAAGTTTGAGCCGAGGAGCTGTTTAGACTGAATAAAACAATAAGAATTCTGTACAGGTACTCCCCGACTTACAGCAATTCACTTAATGACCATTCGAAGTTACAGTGGCACCGAAAAAGGTGGCTCATGGCTATTTTTCACACCTAGAACCCACGGTTGCATGATTTACACACTTGGATGCTTGACTCACATTTAAGGTGGTTGCAGTGTCCCGGGGTCACGGGGTCACCTTTTGCAACCTTCTGACAAAGAAACTCAGTGGAGAAACCGGATTCAATTAACAACCGTGTTACTAATTCAACAACTGCAGCAAGAAAGGTGGTAAAAATGGGGCAAAATTCACATAACAGATTTCTCACTTAGCAACATAAATTTTGGGCCCAGTTGTTGAGGACTACCCTGTGTATTAGTGCATAGCATTGTGGCTTCCCTGGCCCCGTATGCCACAATGTATATCAGTTGAACCTACCCACTATAACACTGTGCAGTGGCATGTATCTGGTGACACAGAAGAGTTTTGCAAATTGAGTGGGTATCTGTTGCATATTCTTTTCTTTCATCTTAATCCAGAGTCATACAGAACATATATATTCTAAAATATATATTCATATATTCTAAAAATTAATCCCTATGGTATATCCATACTGGTGGTCTCTTCCAGCAGTGATTATTAGTTTGTTAACTTCAGTAACCAACATTGTCAACAGAGCATTGACAGCTCAATTTGCCCTGCCCATTATCAGGAAGCAAAGAACTATACAATGGAATTCTATGAAGCAACACATTTGTATTAATTCATTCGGCCAAAACAAAGAATACTGTTGGTCTAATTAATGTGGAAATAAAGGACCCGTATCAGAAACCATGGTGTGACCAAACTAAAGTACTTCTGAAAGTTCATCCTTTTCATTCAGCCCATTGAATTTTTTTTACTCTCCTCTTTCATCTAAAACAGCAGGGATCGGTTCAATGGAGAAAAGTTTTTTCACAACCTGGAGGGGACATGGTTTTGTATGCTGCCTGCATTCCATGGATGGGGTTTGCTTGTTTGCACAGCGTGGTTGCCGACATGCTGCACCCTGGTGCCAGTCCACAAACTGGGAGTTGGGGACCCATGATCTAAAATATTATCCACTCCTCGCAGTTTTGTGTCATTTGCAAACTTTATAAGCATTGTCTCAGTTCCCTAAGTCAAGACTTTGACACACTTGTTAATGCATCCAGAATCCAGGTCAAAGCCCTCTGCCACTCCATGCAGTTTTTCCCATGAAGTTGGAGCTATTAATTAGCATTCTCTGAGTATGGTCATTCAGTGAATTGTGACTTCATCAAATAGTGGCATCATCTAGTCCAGCAGTTCCCAACCTATCTGGCACCAGGGACTGGTTTTGTGGAAGACAATTTTTCCCTTGGGGGGGGGATGATAGATTTAGCATGCAACCTAGATCCTGCACATGCACAGATGAAGCTTTGGTCACTTACCCACAACTTATACAGCCCGATTCCTAACAAGTCATGGACTAGTAGTGGTTCACAGCCTGGGGGTTGTAGACCCCTGATCTAGCCTATATTGTATCATTTTATTAAGGTTAAGGGCTTGCTAAAGTCCTGGAAAGCTGATTCTTTGGCGTTCCTCTGATCTACTAGCTCAAAAACTATTGTCTGAGAAAAAGATGTAGATACCCTGGCATGCTTTGTCAGCAGCAAATTCCTGCTGGCATATGTTAATTAGAGCATGTCTGCCCAAGTGCTCACAAACATGCTATTTACTAATCTGTTCAAGAACATTGCCTAATATAGACATTCAGCTGACAGGTTTGTAGTTTCATAGCTTCTCCCCCCTTGTTCACCAGTCCTCCAGGAGTTCTCAAAGAAGACCAAGAATGGTAGAATATAGTTGGTCTGGCATTAAAGACATGTATTTGTTTGAATTGGCTAATTTCTATCTTACTTTTTGCTTATCTACTTTATCTGCAAATCCCTCCATCCCCCACTAGCCTAACAAGGCTCATACTTTCTGTAAGAAGACAATGGCAAAATAAAAAGGAAGAAGTTTTTTATTTTCTCAGCATTGCTTATATTCAATTCACTACTTTCTCCTGACAGTGAACTTACATATACCTCTTTTGGTTTTCCTTTTGATAAACAATCAACAGAACCCATTGTTGTTTCTAATAGCTGTCACAAGCCTCAGCACATTCTGAGCTGGAGCCTTTCCAATAGATCCTATCATTTCTGAAGACTATCTTGACTTTTTTTTTGGTAATGTGTTTTTTCTTCTATTTCCTTGCATAATCTTTTTTTTTACTCTTTAACATTTTAGAGAGCTCAGCATGGATACTTACTGACCCCCAATTTCTCCCATTTTTGTTTTTGTGGGAATTGTTTGTTTCATAGGATTACCATTTTTCCTGGACTTTTTTCTCCTTCCAAGATTTCATACCATTGGATCCAAGCTACCCTGTTTCCCCGAAAGTAAGACATCCTCCGAAAATAAGACCTACCTACAGTTTTGCCTCTCACTGAAACGTAAGGCATCCCCCGAAAATAAGACCTCCCAGATAATAAGGCCTCGGACTTCCGGTTCTGGGCGCCCTCGGTGGAAAAATAAGACATCCCCTGAAAATAAGACCTAGCTTATCTTTGAGTGGAAAAATTAATATAAGACAGTGTCTTATTTTCGGGGAAACACGGTATCTTCAAATTATTCAATCAACTATTTTGAAATCTGATGTAAAGCTATGATTCTTCTCACCAACTTCTCCTCTGGGTTTCACAAATTCAACACAATCACTTTCCTAGATGGTACCTTCATCACTTCAACCAATGGATTTCTGTTGGTGAGGATTAGGTCCCCAGTTGCCAGACCCCCTTGGTCTTTCTGCTATCTTTTGACAAGTGAAATCAGCAAGAATTTGTTGCACTTCTGAATCTTGGCAGTTAGATTTCAGGCTAATTGCATGCATGCATGCTTTCATATCTTCTGCCTACCCAGGCAGTCCGTTATAAACACCTAGGTTTATATCACTTTTCTCTCATTGTATTCATACTCAGACACTTTCTATAGGATTTGTGTTCTGATTGTTATGTTTATATTTACAATGCCAAATGTCATCCCATCAAATTTTACTGATATCTATCCTATATCTGTTCACTTGAGTTTCATTTGCTATACTCAATTGATGTAGAAACATCTGAGGTTTTAATAAGCACCATTAACTGGATTTTCTGTTGTACTATAGTTCCCTACGAACTCTTGAGTCCACACTTTGGCCTGCTTCTCCCTTTACTTCCCCATTTCTTTTAACTTAATGCCTTCCTGGTGAGATTGGCAAGGCACCTGTCAATATTCCTTCCTTATCTTCATAAGTTGCAGCTCATCTCTTCCCAGGAGACCTTCACAAGGCAACATCGTTCATCATAGAATCCAAATTCTTCTGAACAGCAGAACTTGTGTAGATAATTGTTGACTTTCGAAGATTTTATTTTCTCTGGTGTCATAACTTTTGTCTGAAATGATTGTTAAAAAAACAAGCCAACCCCCCCACCTCTCTTCCAAGTTTCTTCCTACTTGAAACCTCACAAGTTTCTGTCACATTTTTCTTCTGGCCTGTGATTTTTACCCATATAAATCAAAAAGGAAGAATCGGCTTTGAACGGTGTCAGTAACCTCTCTAGATACAGACACTTAGAAGACAATACATTTCCCATAACATCATATTGGATCTTCACATAGTTGCCTTTCTCTCAGCAGGGGATCATTCCATTATTGGCTAGTTTGGGGTTTGTTGTTAAAGCTAAATACAACCACAGTATTTAGCTTCATGAAAAAAAGGCCAATGCTTATTTAACCTGGATGATTTATTTTTTAAAAAATAACCTATCAATACACTTAGTAAAAAGAAAGAGGAACATATAAAATTAGGTTAAAATCATATTGTTTTGACCTTACATACTATATAGAAACGAGGCCATCTGTGCAAAATGACACACTAATGAATGATAATTTAACCTCTATTATAAGCTTAAAGCCTGTCTTCACCTTTGCAGATTTCAAGGTTAGTTCTGAATACGAGTGTGTTCGTACCTGCTTCATAGCATTATGAAATAAACAGGAACTTTTGTATTAATCATTATGATGGCAGACATTATAGAGTCAGTAAAAGCCAATCTTTGCTCTGGCTTTTTGAGCAAGCACCACATGCATTTTATGTCATCTTTTGTAGTTTGTTTCTGATATTTCAAGATTCTGTATTGTATGGTATAGCATAGAGCTGCTTCCTGACTAAATGGCAAGTTTTTCAACCCCAGGGACAAAGCAGGAGAGAGGCAGTGTTTAATGTGCTCCAGCTGTTCTGTTTAAATGCTACCTCTGCAATTTCACTCCACTTACATTTTTTTTCTCAGCCTGAATTTAGATGTGTCTGCCTCAAACAGATTCCTTTTGGTATAGAATTGTAGTGACCACATTGGAATAATGGTGTGATAGTTCATTGTATCTAATAGGTATTTGGTTGGGAAATAAATTATGGCATGTCATAAATGAAAAATTAGGTTAAACATCAACCACCTAATTTAGTAATTTCTAATATGCACAAGATACTTCCACTCACTCACTCACTCCATAACTTGCCACAACAAATTAACACTCTCACTTCATACACTTCTCCTGTTCTTAAATTGATTTTATTATGAAAGAGGAAAATAGATTTGAGTCACAAAATATTAGAATCACCCAGACATATTCTTGAAAGGAGGAATTTTGACCTAAGCAATTGTTAGTGAACAGGTTTTATATCTATAAGAGAAATAAGATTTATTTGCAGCTAATACATTACAGGCAAAGTCTAGTATCTAGCCAGCTATATCCTACTCCAGGAGAAGAGTCAAGATACATGTTCTTGTATCTTGAGAAGGAATGATCTCAGAAGAACAGCCTCTTTGACAAAAAACAGATGAAATGATAAAAAAGAAGGAACACCAGAATAAATCCTTAACTCTTCAACTATATTCTACTACTGCCTGCTTATGATTGGAGGTGCGAAAGAATCTGTGGAGATTTTGATCTCCAACAACTTGATTGCTTTACATGACCCAATAGGCATGAGACAGCTTTGCAATTTACCTTCTAAAGCTCTATCAATTCCCTCAAAATATTGAACAGCTTGACTTTACACAGGTGCCCAAAGGGAGGACCCAATAATTTAATTAATTCAATTAAATACCTTTTTCTCTTCAGCTGCCATAGAAAATTACTGCCCTGAAAACATGATAAATAAGATTGCTTATTCCACCTGGAAGTTATCTTCAAAGTATTACTTCCATACTGTCATGGAGAACAAGCTGGATTTATTGGCTAGGTCCAAATATTGCTCAACTATAAGTTGTTTGGTAAATTGAGATTAGGTGGATTTATGAAATATGTTGAGCCATAAATTATGATTTCACAAACCACACTGAGGAGACTCACATACTGCTCATGGCCAGAAACAAACATTTAGAGGAGTTAAGTCTCAAGATTGCACAAAATCTTTCACATTATCTTTCCCCAAAAGTTTTCACAGGGTCTTTGGCGGAGTGACGTACACAGTATTCTTCAATACAACTCATCATACAGTTAATAAACTATTATTTCTCAGTAAGGTAATTGAAATCTTGTTATGATGATTTTATCCCTCACCATTTTCATACCTAAAGATGACTGTGGTTGTACTAAAAACCAGTGCAAGAAATTAACAAGAAATTACAAGATGGCTGCATCCTGAGCCATCACTTCACTTTGTTTTACAGCTTCCTTTAAGTTGAGAAAACTTCCCTTTACCTTGGAGCGCTTAAAGGAAAGCATGCAAATGATATGATGTCAGTAATTCTTCTCTCAAAATTTTCTCCTGCTACAGTCCAGCTAGGTTGTAAGGTGGAGACTGATACAGAAAGTTTGGGGAACATGAGTGATCCTGGGTCTTTAGCTGTTAGTTCCAAAGCAGTGGGGATGTGGCGATTCAAAGAAATGAGTCTCTCAATTGGGATGTAATCACACCATATTTTTGTAGCAATCAGCTCTTTTGGCATCACCAAAAGTCTAGATAGAAAACTGAAATTGGTCAGGTGGGGAAGGTTTGTTCCAGGATTGAAGATGGAAACATGTAACTAACAGATGATGTGCTATTCTCCACTTCCCACTAGCAGTTACATCAACTAATAGCTCTTTCTGCTGAGAATTGCGCAGATATCTACCGAATCTCTTTTAAAAAATTGAAGTCATAAAAAATTGAAGTCATTGAAAGAGGTTTGAAAATTGAAAATAAAAATACAGTAGATAAAAATATTCGGTTCCTTTTTTAATCTTCTCCCTTGAGAGTCCATCAGATATTGAAATATTATTAGTGCCCTTCTGTAAAGCCTCCTTTGAGAAGGTAACTTTAACCCCCCATTATACCAGATACCAGAAAAATAAACATTTCCTGGAATTACACCTCACTTCCTTAGAGGAACAGCTGTGTCTGCTGTGTTTTCCAGCTGTGGAAGTACTGTGGATGAGAAACCCCAGCTTGGTGGGGTTTGGGAAAGCTAGGTCTTTCTCATTTTCCTCACTGCTGCCACTCTTGTGTCAGTCAAGAGAATCTTCCTGGGTGTTGCCATCCCAGTTTCCATTATAATAGCGGAGAACATTCTGTCTTGTCCTATATCATTCTGTCCAGGTGACTTCTGAATGCTAAAATCCTAAATGGCAACTAGTGAGAAAAGTTTGTGCTGCCCATTGCTAAGCGCACATTTGATTATCTGCTTAACTCATGCCCCTGAATTGTATTATTTCAATATTTGCCATTACAAATGCGGCAAAGCTGCTATTCTCAATTTAAAAATGAAAGAAATTCTCTGCGGCTTCCTAGGAGGGAGATTTTCTACTGCAAATTCCTCTTTTTCTCTAGAGTTAGAAAACCTTTTTGCCTCAACATCACTAGAACGTGATCTCGGTCAAGGCCTCCTTTATGGACAAAAGTGGGTTTGCTTGCCTTCAGTTATCTCTGATATTTTTTTGGCTGATCTTAGCTTGTTTTTTTCAGCCCTTTTGGTGTCTCATATTCCCCCCCTTTTATTTGTGGTTCATATGGAATTTCTCATATTTCCATTCTTGACTGAAAGATAGCCTTCCTAGATGATACACACAGCAGTATGTTCTGGCCAAGCTTCTGTCTCAAGTAGGAAAGTTAACCTTAGAACGGAAACATGTCCTCTTTCACATAGAAGTTTAAGTATTTATGAAAAAACTATTTACTTCTCCCCTTCAATACCTGCTATTGGAAGATCTTGCATTCATTTCTAAAATGTGCATCAAATGTTTGTGAGAAAGAGAGAGAAAATCAAATGAAATATCTTTCATTTATAACGAAATCAGTTCCCTCTTTCAAGGGGTGTTTCTCTCTCTCTCTCTAGGAATTGATTTTTCTCTACCAGTTATTAAAAACTTTATTTTTCCTCTGTCAACTTCCCATTTTCTTTTGTAATGGGGTACAGTACAGAGAAGTGATAAAAATGCATTTACAATTATTGCAATGCTTGGATTTTTACTGAAAAAAAATGAAAGCACGTATTTCGAGAGGGGGAAAGGTTCTTGGAATTTGCAAGCAAGTCTTTGCGAATGTAGCCATTATTATCTATGCTTTTGATATTTAGTTAAGAATTCTATTTCAATAAAGAAAAAAAATCAACATAGACTTCTTTTTAAACTAGCTGTTTTCCCCTTTTTGAAAAGCAATTGTTGAATAACTAAGGATATTACCTTAGTTTCTTTTGGAGATTCTTTCACTGGCTTGCATAGACATTTTTATTCAGATGTTGAGTTCCTGGGGTAAAATTTAATTTATTTTATTAATGCGCTTTATGATTTTCATTTGTTTGTTGAATTACATATTTTATATGGAATTATTTTTAGTACTTTTGCCTCAGTTCTGATAGAGTCCTGTCACTGTTCAGTCTTCAAATGGATACCTAATATATATACCTATATATCTTTTTCATACAATTTCAGACATTTTCTCCAAAATTTAGGTAGAATTTGCAAAGCTTCTTTTCCGGTAATATTGAACTGCAAACCAGGACACATAAAATCTTCGCCAGACCAATTCTCGAATACAGTTCATCTGCCAGGAACCCATATTGTTTAACAGACATCAATACAATTGAACAAGTTCAGAGGTATTTTATGAGAAGTGTACTCCATTCCTCAACCCCAATAGAATACCTTATGCCACCAGGCTTGAAATTCTGGACCAAGGAGCTGCGCCACCTAAGCTTAGTACACAAAATTGTCTATTACAATGTTCTACCTATCAGTAATTACTTCAGTTTCAACCACAATAATACATGAGCTAACAACAGATACAAACTCAAAGTGAACCGCTCCAGCCTCGATTGCCGAAAATGCAACTTCGGTAACAGAGTGGTCAATGTCTGGAACTCATTACCTGACACTGTTGTTACATCCCGAAACCCCCAAATCTTTAACCTTAAGCTAGCTACCGTGGACCTCACTCCATACCTAAGAAGTCTATAAGGGGACATGCATAAGCGCACTAGCATGTCTACCGTCCCTGTCCTACTGTCCCCATTTATTCGTACTCATTTATTATTATGCATATGCTTATACCTATCTATACCTACATGTTTATATAATATGTTCCTACTTATACTTGTTTTTCTCATATATGCTTGACTAAATAAAATAAATAAATAAATAAAATAAAACTGGGATTCTGTTTGTCACTTTTGAGCTCTATGATTTGCTTTGCTTCTGTTTTGATTTTTGATCTTGTTTTGTGCTTTGTTTTTCTTCTTCCTTTCGGAAGGAGGAAATTGCCTCAATAGGTCAGAAAGCTAGGGTGCTATAAAAAAAAACATCCAGTTGATTCTTACAAAAGAGATTAACACTCTTATTCTATGGTTGAGAAGAAGTCAGTCTACATGTCCCATTAAACAAGTATTCACATAGAAAGTTTTTGGTGGGCATGGAAGCTGAACTAGATCCTCTGGGCAAGAGACTCATTTTCTCTCCATCTTTCTATCTTTCTGCACGAAGTACATCTTTGTGTACTTCAGAAACAAAGAGGTAATCTCACAAAACAAAGGGCTTGTATATGTCATATGCGTGATAGCTGGCTGCATAGAAAGAACTCCAAGTACTAGTCAGGGAGAGAATAAAGGGAATAACAATTTAATTAGGAAAAGTCAGCATGGATTCACAAAAGGGAATTCGTGCTTAACAAATGATAATGGGATTTCCGGAGCTGTAATAAAAACTGCTGACAGAGGAAGAAAGACTTCCAATTTACCTGGATTTTTATGCAAACCCATGCATAGAGCTCATTCTCCTCTCCCTAATCATCCCTTCTGAGCTTGGTAAAAGGATGAAAAGTAACCTATTTTTGTAAAACTAAGGAGGAGCTTCCTTTTAGGCAACAATGGACATTCCAGAAAGAAGATGCCAAATTTCGCAAAAAGCAATGTTCTCAACAATGAAAGAGCATTATTAACAATTATAAATTGTTAATCATATTATTGCTAGAAAGAGTATCATAAATATATTTACAATAAAGGCTTATACCATCCAGTCTTAAGAGCCTCTGCATGTTTTACAGTTACAGTGTGAACTATAGAATAGATTGATTGATCCTAAACATAAACAGCCATGAAACAAAAATCAGACCAGAATAAAACTTTACAGCAATGACATTGAGAGTGCTAAAGCTTTTTAACCTGACACCCTGTAGAATTGTAGAACCTGCAATGTTCAGAGGCTACCCTGATGAGTTGCCAGTCCAACGCTTCTGGAGAGCATCCAGCTGAAAAAGACTGCTTAATCAAACTAACATTTAAGGGTTTAAAGGATTAATATTAAAAAAATACATTTTAAGAGCACTCTTCAGGATTACTAGTCTTGAACAAAGGAATGTATTTTGCAAGATAACTCTACCCTGTGGTAAATTTATTTGTACAGAATGCTGGGCTTAATCTAGCAATATTGGCTTAAAAATATTAGTCAATGTTCATTGCAAAATGTTGCAGACAGTATTACATATAGTTTTATTTTCTATTAGTTAGAGGTCACTACTTTTGAATTGTTTATTTTAAACATTGCAATGTAAAATGTTTTCATATTTATTTATTAACTAATATTGCAATATAGTATTTTTTTATCATTAGCAGGAGTTCTCTGGATGGCATACAACCTTGTATGAGGCACCTTGTGTAAACTGTGATAAAAAGTTTGTGAGAATGCTTTCAACATTCCAAATGGTCTCACTAGAGCTCAAAAAGGTAAGAATTCATGGTCTATAGTGAAAATATTAATTTTATTAGTTCAGGAAAACATTGCAAAGATTGAGAATGATTACAGAAAGGACCTCTTGTTTTTATTTTAGCACCAGCATGGGCAGCAATGGCTTTCTAAAGATGAGCTTATGAATCAGCCAACAACACATATAAAAATGTACTTCTATCAATCTCTGAATTAAGGCCAATAGGAAAACTTCCACTGTACTAGTTAAACAGGCATATTTTTACTTAAAATCTGCCTTTTTGAATGTATGGGATTCATATGTGCAGTTCAATTGCTGTCTGGCATTCAAATCTGTCTGGAATTTTGGAAATGATAATTGACTTCAAAGAAAGAAAGGGCTTACTTGAACATCAGAAATAAATGGCAAATGTGAGCTCAACATGTCGGGCAGTGACTAGAAGAGAGTCACAAGGATTAGCATTAAGATTAATTTTGTTCACTTTATGTATCAAGCAAGAAGAAGGGATAAGTGGATTATACTCACTGCCGACAGAAAGTGGCAGGTCAGTCAAAACAAAAAGGAAGGGCAACCAAATTCAGAACAGAGGAGTGAGATAAGTATCTTACGAAATTCAAAGTACGCAATGTAAGGTAATGAGTCTAGCTATGAGGAAAAAAACTAGCAAAGAAAATGTGGAAAATATACAGAATAGTAATATATTTTGAAACATTAAGCTACAATAGATCTAAGATTAGTGGTGGATCAGACCGTAGTTCCATTAGAAAGAGAGATGAATGGAGCAGTCAAAAGAGTACAGGATAGAGAAATATACTGTATATTCATTCCATAGTGATAGACTGGCAGATGTGATGTCAATTATGCTCTGGGAGGAAGACAATTATGCTGAATCACTCATGCCTTGTTTACATCTAACATATTTAAGTGATAAGAATGTAAAATTACATTTTATATACCTAAGTGCTGCTACGATACGGAACTCCATTTAGAGAACCTGACTTTGAACCTGAAAATGAACAGGAGAGGAATTGATTTTTGTCAAAACTGGTGGTCCTTCTCACAGGATCAAAGCAGGGGATGAAAAAGAAAGATAGGCTGCCTTGAGGAAGGCAGCCATATTCCAGAAGCAAAACAAAGGAGAGGAATCTTTCTACAAGGCAGCCTGAATTTGCTACAAACGAAAGTGAGCAGAGATGTGAACTTCTAAGAACATGTACCATGTTTCCCCGAAAATAAGACACTGGCTTATATTAATTTTTGCACCCAAAGATGCACTAGGTCTTATTTTCAGGGGATGTCTTATTTTTCCACTGAGGCCGCC
>JANHFO010003189.1:96478-108963 GCA_032468095.1 Pareas carinatus | reverse complement strand
TAAGGATGTCTTGTAGATTTGTTTTTTCTGCTTATTTCTTATAATGTTCATGGGGGTGGTTGATACTCTTTTTTGAAGATCTTGCGCCTTCCTTTAAACCTTTTAATTTTTGATTTAAGATTTAATTTTCCATCTTTCCTCTACAGAAACCTGCTGCATTTTTTCTATTACTTTCAGTTCTATTATTCTCAGTTTATCAATATAATTGTCATCAAAATTGCAGTCATCGGTTTTTTCTTTCCTTAAATTCTTTTCTTTGGGTTTTTCTATAAAAGTCCCATCTATTTTTTGTATTAATTTGTTAATTTTAGCTGTAAATCCATTCATCAGTGTTAATAACATTTCATTAATCATTTTAATTTTTTTATTTTTAACTTCTCCTCTTTATGGTTTAGTTGGTAATCCGTTCTGAAGTTCTTCTTTATATCTTTCATTGTTTTACTGTTTACTCTCCTTTCACTAGAATCCATAGCCAATTATAGTTCAAGGTCAGGTTAGGCTTTCACTTTCCATTTTACTCTCACCCCAATCTTCTTCTTTTTAAATAAATCCAGCTGAAAATCATTAAGTTTAAGTTTTAGTATGCATAGAAAGTCATTTAAGCTCTAGTTATTTTATTTTAGCTTCAGGCTTTTTCTTTAAAAATTAATCCCTTCTGTTTGCATTCGCAATTTCTTCCCCCCCTCTTTCCGGTGTTAGCTTTTCTTAAAAATCTCTTAAATCAGGTAGCATAGTCTTTTGGTGTAGGGCTTTAAGCTCACTCAGATAGTTATATGTTGATTCTCAGCTTTTTTGCGGCTTGATCCCAAGCCGCTTTTATTCTTTGCTTCTGGCTCATCTGCGGCTAGACGCTGCTAGACCGCAGCACAGCTAGGCAGACCTTTGAGGATTTTTTCCCCAGTATCGGGACGGTCGCCACCTGCCCCGGGACTGCGGAACATCCTCCCTTTGTTTCCTCTCTGGCGTAAATTAGGTTTGGTGTTAGGCAGTTTGGCTCGGTTTGACTGAGGAGCCTCCCAAGTTTGCTGCCTCGTCGCCACGCTGTCCATCGGAAGTCCAGCTCCAGCATACTTGATATATCTCATTAAAATCCCAGAACTGCAGTTTCCTGACTAAATTTTCTCATGTCCTTCCCATTGTTCCATAGAAATCCATAATAATGAAAGCTGGACTTAGTAAAACTTTCACATGCCTATTTGCATTTTATTGAGTCTTTTTCCTTAAGCTTTCCTGCAAAGTAGCTTTTCCTATTTTTTGGTAACTGACATCTCAAGTACATATTCCTTACACCTGATTTTACATTTTAGCTTATAAAGTATTCATGAAAAATAAACTTTTTCAACATCTGTAAATTTAATTTAATTTAATTTAATTGTAGTTGGGAGTCAAAGGGAGCCTACTACTTTCAAATAAACTTGGTTCCACCTACAATTGGTGGATACAGATGCTAAGGTAGTCTCTGTGTCATTATTTCTTCAGATTTGTATCCAGAAAGAGATCTGGTTACAAATCTGACACATTAACACATTGACACATTGACATGCACAATAAAACTTAAGATTTGCAAATATATGGGTAAATTGAAATTAGTGTGAGTTTAAACAGAGCAATATTTGATTTAGTGTGAGTCATAAATTGATAAAGATCACATTTAATGTGAGCTAAAATTCAGTTAACATGAGGCTAGTGTGTGTGGAATTGAGGCTAGCTCCTGTTGGGTTTTTAGATGTTAATTATTTTGCATACAAAATGAGAAAAGGAAGGTTCCATTTGAAGAAAGGTCAAAAGATAAGAACCTCATTTTGAAGAAATACAGAATATTTAAGATAGCAGGTATGCTCCACCTTGTCCTTCGTTGACTTTGTTTAAAATATTTATGTGATCTATCTATCTAGAAAGTATATAGTAATAATATTTAAGTATTTTTGTTTTTATTTTGCTTTTTATAACTACTCTATAACTTTCTTAAAAATAAATGTAAGTTGTGAGCAATCTTTTACTGTTATAGTTCATTAATAAACCTAAAATTTAGATATATTTTTTAATTGTTTCTTTCAAGCTGGCACCAGTTTTTCTAGAAATATCAATTTGAATTCAGTGGTGCAAATTCAAATATGGCAACTTCATGGGATTTATTAACACTAATTGGAATCTACTTGTAATCTCTCTCCCCCCTTTGTCGAAATACCTAGGAGAAAAATAATTTCTTAAGGAGTTAAGTTTGTAAGATGAGACCCATGTAGTTTATTGTGACAAAAAAACAAGTCTCATATCCCTTTTCCAGCTAACAAATTTTATTAAAAAGCATTAGATTTTGTGAGCTGTAGCTTACTTTATCAGATGTGTCGGGTGGAAATTGTTGAAGTCATCATGGAATTTGATTTCCATGGGTACGGATGATGATGAAAACATCACAATGAAGCTCAAATAAAAGAGAAGCTTCAGAGGGTAAGAGTTAATAAAATTCTAGGGCAGCCATGAAGATACTGGCATATTAAATTAATCCTTCTTCCACTTACTCATTGATTATTATGAAGATGTTCAGCTAAAATACAAGAGAATGGAGAGAAGATTAGTCAGCTTAAAGGTAATGGCTGGAGCACTGGAATGTTACATTTTGAAGAAAAGATATACTGAACCATTATTTTTCATGTTCTACTTACACGACAAATTAAGTATTGTTTGTGGTTTGTCTTCCATTTAAAAGTTGTTGGGTTATGGCTTTCTATTTAAGAGACTCACACAAGCAAATTGTATTACTCTTTGCCTTTCAGAAAGTAATGTTTTATATATTGCTCCCTGTGCTTCTTAATCTAGTGGAAAAGCCAAAGGAGTTTATTATTTTACTGAGAAAAGAGAATATTGTCATCATGCAACCACAAAAATGTTACATTTTTAAGAAATGAGACTTCTTGCATCCAAACCAAGGAAGGAATGGGAATGTATTGTCTCACTCTTTTTTTTCATTTTTCCATCTTTCAATACCAAGTTGGATTCTTGAAATAAAACACTGGCTGTTTTTAGATTGTGTGGGATGGTTATAACAGAGTGCAGGTAGGTGTGGATTTCTATGCTAACCAAAATGTGAAGTCCTAAAAAATAAACAATATAGCTTGTAGTAGGAATAGAACTAGGTCAGCCTCTGTAACCATCTGAGCATTTATTTTAAACTTGGGAGAAAATCTAGTGTACCATTTTAAATTGATGCAAGTTCTTGAATCTCACATGAAAATGGATACCAAAGATAGATCTAACCTGCCAAGATGATACACATTTTATACCTTAAAATTCTTCTGCCATGAGATTTAGATGTTTGAGACATGTGTGTGCTAGAGCTGGATTTTCTGCTGCAGCTTGTCATAAGATGGATTCTACTTTACTCTCTGAAGAGGAGGAACTCTAACAATGATGTCAGGGCCGGCATCTTCATCCTGACGTTGTCATGATTATTTCTTGGACTATACATTTCCAAGTCCTAAATTGTATTTATTCATTAACTTATTTATATGGTTAATTTTTCATCTCAGTTAACTAGGACAAAGATGCGCAACTTTGAAATAAATAAAATAGCATAATAACAACATAAATAATGCAGTTTTATATATTCTGGAATTGATAACTCCACACTGATCAATCCCCAGAGGACTTCCAGAAAAGTCAGTTTTTTATATGTTTCTGGCAAGCTATGAGAATGGGCCTATCCTTGTCTCTTGTGGCAAGCTATACTAAAGGAAAGAAACAGAATACCTGTCCTAGAGCTCATTTCACTTCATGATGGAAAGGGGGAATAAAACCTCAATAAGCTCTTCCTGGTCAGGTTCTGACAGCCTCTACATCCCTCATTTGGTTTGGGGTAGAGAGACTATACATAGCTGGGCATTATTTGCATAATGATTATATCACATTTGAACTGGAGGATGACTTCTATCAATTCCATATAGACATAGAATAGAACTGGTGGGAAAAACAGATCACTAGGGTACCTATTATGAACTATCCAGGGTTCTAACCACTCCTTTCCTTCCACACCAACTAGATTCACATACGCAAGTAGGAAGGGAACTATTCCAAAATAGCACCCAACCAATCCAAGTGCTTCAAAAGATACTGTGGTTAACTGTACTGAAGGTTGCTGAGAGGTCCCAATGATCATTTCTACATCATCCACCTCAGGTCATCCATAAAAGGGACCAATGTGGTGTCCATCCTATACCCATGCATGAATCCGGTCTGTTCTGGGGACAGATAAACTATATCCTCTGGAGTTCTCTGTAATTTCCTCTCTTCTGAAATGGTCTATTATCACTTTTGATCTCAGCAGTGTGACTTTGATTGTCTCTGAGTAGCTAGAAGGAAGCTTGAAGCACTAGCATAATGGGTTGTTTCGGCAAGCATCCTTAGCTTTTCTCACTGCTGAGGTCTCAGGTTTACCGATGTTCCAATTTAAAGAAATTTAATTAAAAGTCCTTTGTCTAAGAGCATAGAAGGCTACTGCCAATCAGAGGAGATTGCAGTCCAAATCTGAAGTTTAGAATTTTGACTTCTGTCAGCACAGCCAATATCAATGGGTTGCAGTAATTGTAATGCAAAACAGCTGAATTCTCCCAAGTTGTGTCAACCTGCAATAGTATTGCCTGATCAGTGTCAGTTCTCATGAAAAATATTCATTTTTCTTATGCCAGATTCCTTGTAATGTAGAAATGCAACTTTGCATGTTTTCTGCATCTGATGTTTGATTTTTCCCATGTATTTTTTATTTTTTTGTAAATATTTCAACATACACCAGCCATCTGAGTGTACAATTCACTAATCTCAAAAATATCAATATAAAAAGACAGAAAAATGAAAAGACTCCAGGGCCAGACTGGTTACAGCAGAATGGTATAAATCTTTACAAGAAATATTAAACATACCACTAAGAGAAATATATAATGAACTTTTGATGGAAGCTACAATTTCCAAAATGTGACTAGAAGTAAATATTACCTTAATACCTAAAGAAGATACAAATTTGACACAAAGAACTATCATCCAATTTCACTCTTAAATATGGATTACAAATTTTTTTGTATCAATAATGGCAGAGAGACTTGAAAGATTTTTAATGGAATTTATACAACAAGATCAAAATGGCTTTTTACCAAAGAGACAAATTAGAAATAATTTAAGAGTAATAATGAACATATTGGAACATTATGAATTATATCCACGAAAACAATTAGTATTGTTCTGTACACCGCCTTGGGTCCCTTCGGGGAGAAGGGCAGTATAAAAATTTAAATAAATTCAAATTCAAATTCAATTATTTTTTATTTTAATGTTAGAAATTTTGAATAGAAATAGAAGGAAAGATTTAAAGATTAAAGAATTAAAAATGAGGGGAAGTATTCAAATTGCAAGCATTTGCAGATGATTTAGTGCTTATTTTGGAAGAACCAATAAAGACAATTCCAAAACTATTACAAAAAATAGAAAAGTATGGAGAGATAACAGGATTGAAAATAAAGAAAAAACTAAAGTGATAGTAAAAAATCTTACAGAAAAACCAAAAAGACCATTGGGGAAAATAGATTTACAAATAGTAAAAAAGATGAAATATCTAGGAATTTGTACAAAAGCTAGATGTTCAATATTGAAAGAAGATAACTATACTAAAGTATTAAATCAAATAAAAATAATTTAGAAAGATGGAAACATTTACAATTGTCACTTTTAGGGAGGATTGCAACAATTAAAATGAATATTCTACTGAAAATATTATTTCAAACAATAACTATAAAATTGGCGAAAAAATATTTTGATGATTTAAATTCTTCAATTCTATAATTTATATGGCAAGGTTGAAAAGCGAGAATTAAGATGAAAATGTTACAAGATAGTAAAACTAGGTTTTGATTTGCCAGAATGGACGGTACACTAACATGGATTAAAGAATGGATACTGCTTAGAAATAAAAGATTGTTATATTTAGAGGGGCATGACTTGCAATTGGGCTGGCATGCTTTTTTATGGCATGAGAAAAATAAGATTCATACATACTTTCAAAACCACTATGTAAGAAATGTATTACAATCAATAAAAAATAAAATAAAAAATAAATTTGAAAATTCCAGCTTGGCTTTTAAAAATGGAAGCTTTTGTCCATCCAAATTTGGCTGATTTAGAGGAAATTTGGACATATAAAGATATTCTAGATACTGAAGGAATTTTGAAAACTAGACAAGAAATGGAAAATCAGGATATTAAACTTTTGTAGTGGGCATATCTGCAAATGAAAACAAGATTCGAAAAAGATGTTAAATTATGTTTTTTTATAAAGAACAGACAGATTTTGATAAAATGTTATTGACTTCTGATGAGACTTGATAAAAAATGTATAATTTTTTGTTAAATTTAAAAATGGAAGATGAACAAGTTAAAGAAACAATGATAACATGGGCAAAGAATTTTGGATATACTATAAACTTAGATGGCAAAAGTTATGAGAAATAAATTATAGATTGACAAAATCGACAGCATATAAAGAAAACTTCCATAAAATGTTTTATAAAAGGCACATGACACCTATAAGAATGGCAAAAATGTTTTAAGATGTATGGGATAAATGTTGGAAATGTAAATGTAAAATAGGCACTTATCATATGTGGTGGACTTGTAAACATGCTAAAGAATATTGGAACAGAATGTTTAAGAGAAATATTAGGAATACAGATAGAGATTAAATCTGAGGTTTTTTTAATTAGGTATAGTTCCAGAAAAAAATAATAAGATTAAATTATTAATCTTATTAATAATAAGTTTAATTGTTAATATTATTATTATAGCGAGAATTGTTTTTGCACAAAACTGGAAAAAAGAAATATCACCAGAAGAAGAAGTAATAAAGAAAATACTAGAATGTGCAGAAATGGATAGACAGACTATGAGAATGAAATAAAAAGAAGGTTAAGATTATTTTCAAATTTGAAATTTATTTTATATATGACTTGAAAGAAGAATGAAGGAGTAGAAATAAAAAATGTATTAGAAAAGATTAGTAATATACTTGATATTTTTGAGATTGGTGAATTGTACACTCAGATGACTGCTGTATGTTGAAATATTTACTATGTTTTATTATAAATAATCCCATGTATTTTTTTAAGTAATTCACAAATTATCCAGTTTCTTGAATAGATGAACTTCTATACCTGGATAGATAATTGAAGAAACTTTTGAGTATGGTGACATTTGTCAATGATGGATGACTATCATATAGCAATAAGTGAGAGAATTACCTATGTGATGCTAAAACTAGCAAACTGAAATAATAAGAGAACACTAATATTAAGCATTTTTACAAATCTAATATTTTATTATTAAATTTCCATCAGTTCAAAAAATGTTACCCATTTATATGCTCATGACATGTCAGATAAAAGTGACTCATACACAGTTGTGCATTGACTTTGTAAGTGATTACATAAACCTTTTGATCACAGATAAATCACCTTACTTATTGATACTTGAGTGTATGCCAGATAATAGTTTAAGATACTTGTTTGTTCTGAAGATAGTAATAATGCTTTCATGACATACAAGAAACATTAGAAACATATTTTTTACATATTAAGTTCTAGTAAACTGCAGAGGGAAGAAACTAATTTGCTTTTCATTTATTAAGCCAATATTTTCTGGTGTTCTTCATTGATCTTGTGGTTTTTTCATGTCCGTCATTAAGACTGAGATTATAAGCAGCATGGTTTCCCCAAAATATCTTCTTTAAAATAGAATCTATTGAATTTAAAGATAATTCCACTTAACCCCCAGGATTTGGATTTTGCTTTGCTGATGCTGGTTCTGGCAGCCTTCAGAAAACATCAACTATATTGTAAAAATACAAATATCTCAAAAGTGCAGGCTTTTATTTTGAATGAAATGCTCTGTGTCACACTGAGAAAATTGAAGCTTTCTAGCTGTTACAGAGCAACACTAGCATGTCCCACTGAACATGGCCAATTGTGAAAAAAGTCGGCAATTGACATTCAGCAATCCTTAGAAGGCCATTAGTTTATGGCTCCTATTGCTGAGTACTTTCAAATAGCAAGATGGAAAATACTTGTCTGTGGCTTACCTCTGTGTAACGAAATGGTTTGTTTTGTGTTGTTTTTTGTGCCATGTTGGGCCCTCTTCCTAGACTGAAGGAGTGAGGATATGTTTTTCCTCTCCATTTTATATTTCTAAGGCTTTTACAACTTTTATCCTCTCACCACATGTGAAGAAGGAAAAAGGCTTTCTCTAACTTCTGTCATGGGGATGGTTGATAGCTTTATTTTCACTGATTTCCTCTCCAGAATATATCCCATTACCTTCAGCATTTCATTTCATTTTTCAGCTTGATTGCAGTCATAATACAGCATGAAATCAAATACTGTATAGGAGTCTCTATACATATACAGTTTATATGTAAATATTAAGACATGAGTTGTTTTGAAACAGTGACTTTTCTGAGCTTTCCAGTCTGTCATGGATTATGTTCTCAAGCAAATATGGAAGAAGGATTCACAGGAAAGGACCAAGTCACATTTATTTTTTCCTATCGTGACATAGCAATAGCATTTTAAACTATTATGTGTGATATACAAAAGAGAGAGGTGCATATTAGCCTATCCTTTTTGTAGCTGGGCTACAAAAATCAAGATGATTACTAGGTGGCAGCAAAGAATTTAACATCTTGAGACTTTGCTTCCTTCTGGTGGTCACTTGATTTTCTGTAGTCCAAATTTGGTAGCTCTCTAGAATTTTGCTTATTTCTGAGATTTGGGAGCAGTTGTGATGAAGCAACCTAATGCTCAGAATCATTAACTACAGATCCATTAAAATGTACTTTTATTTTTAGAGTGGCTAAAACTGGAACATCAAAAGTATATGTATGAAACAGTTCTGTTTTATGACCACATTTGGGACTGGAACATCTGTTGCTAAGTGATGCAGCTGTTAAGGGAATCACATCTGGTTTTATGCCTTTTTGCTGCAGTTTTTCATGCATTAACTAAATCTAGCTTTTCCCATTGACTTTGCTTATTGAAAGATCCCCTTTGATGTCACAAATGGTGATCATGTGACTCCAGAACGTTGCAGCCATTATCAGTACATGCTGTTGTCAAGTCTCCAAATTTCTATCATGAGAATGATGCGACAGTCCTAAGTATGAGGACTGGTCATAAGTCATTCTTTTCAGTAATATCATAACGTTGAACAGTCATTAAAAATGGTCATAAGTCAAGGACTAACTCTACAGATCTTCTTAAGCTTTTTAAATTACCTTGATAATTATTTAAAGGTTTTAAAAATATATTCCGTCCAAATGCTCCTGTAATTCAGTATCTCTACTTCTGTCTCTCCGCATTGGCTTGTAATCACCCATCGTTTTTTAGTATTTAGCCATATGTGCTTTATAAATCTCCAAGTCACACACATTTCTTGTAAGGTGCAGAATTCCTGAAAATCATAGTGAGCTGCTAGGTTGTCCCAAAGGGCCCTATTCGTTTCTAAAGAGCAGACAAACTTTTTCCCTGACTGGCAAAATATTTTGGAGTAGAGCCAATGTTCCTAAGCAGCAACATTGACATCCTTTGGTGAATTACTGCTACAATTTACCAGACATTCAGTAAAACTAATTAATTTGAAAGTTACCCTAAAATTGCAAATGGTTCTAGCAAAGAGAACCGGTGATGAAAATGGCTGAGGAAACAGTACTTGAGTAAGGTCTAAAGTAGATTGTAGACCTTTGGTTTCTTGCAGGATGTCTATTCTCAATAGATAATCTTGCATAAACAAGATTGCTAAGCCCCACCTGGGCCTAAGGAGGCTCATAATTGTTTTGGATCTCCATTTCACTGAGCTGAGACTATTTGCAGTTTACACAGTATTTAAAACAGTAGCATGCAAAAAAGGAAGAAGTTAACTCTGGGCATTCAGCCACAGTAAACGGGATGGGAGCTCTTTTGTGTTTGAATCTGAGTTACAATAAAATAAATACTGTCACAAATGAGGCATAAGATGAAGCCTGCTGATTCTGTCTCATTGAGAAGTACATAGGCTAGCTTTTCACTCTAATAAATAAAACACCTTGGTTATGGGTGAAATACTCCTGTGCGGCGTGCTAGGGTGCTTTTAACAATGTAAATTGTGCACTTGACCTTGGAGAGTCTGCAGTTAAAATACTTGGCTACCCTAACCCTAATGAATATTCAGGAAGGTAATATGAAAAAACCCCACTAATTATTTTAGTCATTTGCCAAGAAGCATTGGCTCTGAACACTTCAGTTCCTTTCCCTTCTCCAATTCAGCCTAAGGCACCATGGAAGAATTCATCAGAAGGTAGAGGTTGGCATAGATTACAGAGTCTCACTTTTTATAAGACAGTCACCATAGATGGCACACAGTGCCATAATGAAAAAAACATCTGCTTCCTGCTGTCGGCTCTCAAGACTAAATTTGTATTCTGCAGGACATCAGTGATCCACTGAGCCAGACTGTGTTGGGAGGAGATGGGAAGCATCATCATGCTCATATTTCTGTCCCTCCCCACACTGTCTCATATCCATTTCCAAAGCAGTAATAAAGTATTTTGGATGTTGCATTAGCAGACGGACAAAGGAAAGTTATTTTATCCAAGGCATAATTAATTTCTAGACTACAAGATTTAATGGTGATCACTAGTTTAAGTACTTTTAAAAGGATGGGACTGGATAAACTCATGGAGAATAGATCTAATGATAGCCACTAATCATGATGGCTATAAAATATTCCATTTCAAGGAAATATCATGGCTTTGAAATGCGAGGTCAATTTTTCCCGTGTTTATATGGATACAGCCATCGTCCCCGCCCAGGCAGGAGCTATCAGCTGGCTTGGAAAAGGATGCAATGTTAGAAGGTGAAGTAATTTCCTGTCCCCCAAATAACAGCTTCATGGTATCTTAATGGTTGGAATGTTGACAGATTGAGGGAGGAGAGGAAACGCTGGCAAATGGATGGGGAGTAGATAAAAAGTGAACAGGGAGGAGGGTAGGAGACACATAGTGATGTTTAAAATGTGGAAAGAATACCAGCTCTTTGTGCTGAGAAGAACTGGTAACTTTAATATCATTTGTATGGGAAACTTTCCTTCAGTTTCTAAGATCTTTCTTATCTAATAAAGAAAACCGTGTTCTGGAACAGAATCAGCCGTGTGATCTAATGTAACAAGCTTGTTTTGTCAAAATTCAAGAACATTTTTTTGAGAAAGAAGCAGTTCTAAAACAGAAATATCTTTTTTGTTACTTGCGTGTGCAAACCAGATCTAAAATCCTAGTTTTCCAGAACTGTATTATTTTTACTTTTCATGACTAATTACTTCCTTTTCTTTCTTCACCAAAGGACAGGTTTCTAAAGGTCAAAATGTAGAGATTTGTAAATGGAAAGGTATTATTTCCATAAACCGTATAAGAGAGCTAAGTCCTTCATTATATCTTTAACTATATTTAAAATTAAAATGCAGCTTGGGGAGGAATCTATAAAGTTTCCTCCTTTGTATTGTTGAAAGCATGAAGTGAAGCTTCTGTCATCTAAACTAGCATTGTGTAAAGTTCCAGGACTGTAAACACTACATCTTATCGGTTTAATACTCTAAATACAGGTAGCTTTCAAGATATGACAGGCCACTTAATGAATGATTGAAGTGACAAGAGACACCCCAAAGCTACCTATGACTCTTGTTTCAAAGTTAGGACAGTTGCAGCAATTCCACACTCATTTGTCCTTAGAACTGAAGATGGGGGTGCTGTAACACTCCTTGTTCTCTTTTCACCTGAGAGCCAGCTGATCAGTAACCAGCTAAATGGGGCAAAAAGCTCTAAAAGTCCAGGGAATTAGTCCCTTTTTTTTGCTTCAGAAAAGCAGCGGTAACTTTGCAAGAGGAAGCACCGTAGTAGAACCAAGCAAGGCAGGTTCGCCCAACATTTTCCTTCCCCATTGTTTCTTGCTGGCAAGACAGTCAGCTGTGTGGCAGATGCATGTGGAGCCGCTCAAGGGCCAGAAGGAGAGCATGAGGCACCTCCAATGCAGGTGGTTTTGTCCCTGCACTAGGCTTAATAGGAACTGCCCCACCCCTGAGGCAGCCCCTACTCCACTTAATGATTCCACGTTTATTTAACAAATGCACTGGGAAGGACAGAGATGACTGGTTGTTACTCGAGGCAGTTCATTTAACATTCATCCTGACTTGCAACCCTAATGGGCAGACTTTGTTATGGTCATACCTTGAGGACTGCCTGTATACGCTTAAAAACTTGTGAAATATTATTCTAATATAGGTTTTGGTGGATATTGTATATTAAAATAAATTTAAATGAAAATAAGGATCAGATATATATTTTCTTGGATGGGAGATAGATGTGTTTCTTTTTTTCATAAAGAATATTAATATTTGTCAAGCCTTTTGATCAAGTGTTTGGTTCATAT
>JANHFO010003189.1:79976-95510 GCA_032468095.1 Pareas carinatus | reverse complement strand
TCAAAACTCGGAGGATTTTAACTTCTTCTTTCCTTCCATCCGTTTAATTCTATCCTTACAAACCGGTTTTAATTACTTTATTTACACTCCTCTGTAACATGCTGTTGACTGAGAAAATGAAAGAAAAAGTAGCATAGTAAAGCTGGATTGCAAACTGATTGCTAATATTATGTAAAAAGCTTAGTTTTTGTCTGCCTTGACCACTGGAACATAAACCTTATCTAGAAGTGATTTTTGATGTTTTGTTTGAAGAGAAAAAGTGTGTTTTGCTTGCTAGCTGAGGACAGTTGAATGCTTTAACTTCATCCACAGTGGGTGTGGGTGTGTTTATGTGATACATAAGCCAAGTAACCCTACTCTAAGTGTCAAAATGATGTTCAATTCTTAATGTTTTATAACCTAATAAAGTGCCTGGCAAAATTTTTCTCCCTTCAAAACTTTGGACATACATCATTTGATGGGCCTTCCTGCTGGCAGGATTGTACTCTTAAATATAATATTTGTCTTATCTCAGCAGAATGGGAATTCTCTATCACAGTCTCCATATATAAAAAAGGGAGATAAGGGAGATCCCATAAATTATAAGTCCATAATCCTTCTCAATATAGTAGTGGCCAAGATGCGTGCGAAATATTCCCTGAGTAGGATTGAGGATTAGGTGGTGGAGAAAAACCATAGTAGAACAATGGGCCATGTTCTCCATAACTATTTTATTCTATACTATCTCGTAAGTGAAATTTGAAACTGAAGTTAAGCAATTGGTGGTACCCTTTATAGATCTAGGTGTGGAATTTGAGTTTATAAACAAAAATATTTTATGGAAGAAACTGAATGTATTTTATATGAAACTCAGACTCCTATATTTGGTTATAGCCATTTACACAAAAGCAGCATATCTACCCATAAAGGTGTTAGACCAAAGTGCCCTTTGATTCCAATGCTATTCAATCTCTATATCAGTGATATTCCATCAATGATATTGCATATACCAAAGATTTCTAATACATTTATTAGAATAATGTCACATTCCCAATTTGGCCCAAGAAGACTACAACGATTAGGTTTGCTTCAAACTCCTTGAATATTAACAAAGTCAAGTCTAGAGTGATGGTATTCAATAGAAAATATACTAAATATAATTGACCCCTGGGCTAGGGAACCCATTGAACTAGTTGATTCCTTTCCAAAGTTAAGAAGAGTTTTTATCAGTAGAGGATTGTGAGTATGCCCTTAAAGAAGGTCAGTAAGGGCCTCAGGAAGTTTCAGAACACTACAGGCAATGATGATGATCATTGGGATGGCAGTTCCATCTCTAAGCAATGCAGTCATAAAGTGCAGTGTCACATGGCTGTGCTGACATTTGACAGCAGTTGCAGCAATCTACGTTGCCTTTGTTAAGTGAATCCTGCACAATCACAGAGTCCCACGATAATGGGAATTTGCATTTGCAGTCTCCTGCTGGCTTCCCCATTGACTTTGCTTGTTGGAAGCCAGAGGTGAAGGTTGCAATTGGTGATCCTACGACCATGAGATATTGCAACTGTCATAATCATGAGCCATTGCTAAGAACCTGAGTCATGATCATGTGACCACGAAGATGTTATGATAACTCTAACTATGAGGAGTGATGGTAAGTGGCCTTGTAATTTTGAGTGGTTGTTCAATGACGCCTACCTCTACTTAAAGTACAAAGTTATCCAGGAATTATCCAGGTATCTTGATACCTTACAAGGAAAAAAGAGCCCCATTGTTGATTTACACTATAGAATTGTGAGATCTAGCAAAAGTCTGTACTTGAAGTTTTTTTTTAAAGAGGATCTTGGGATTTGATAAGAATATTCCAGTCCCCATGAGAGAGATCTTTATCCCATACTAGACTACTCAATAACTAAAGTGTTTAACTATTGATGAAAGGTTCTCCTAGTGGGCCCTGGTAGGTTACATAAAATGTGCCTAGAATAATTGACAACTGTGACTCAGTCTACCATGTGGATAAACCAATCTGTTAAATTTTTTTTGCAAACTGTCAACCCAGTATTTATTTTCAGCCAGGCATTAGGTCAAGGATAATAGAAAAACACCCAACAATAGGCTTGACATAGTGCCATGCAACAACTCTTGTCAGAGCAAGATTTGTGTTGCTGGATTCCAAGGTAAAATATGGGAAGGGTGGGGCTTCCATTGTGAGATGAAATATGTGGACTTCCAGATGTAGACGTTAGTGTACGGCTTGAGTGGCAGTTACGTGCCCCAGTAAAAGACTCAATATTCAGAAACTTTATTGACAAAACAGACTATTGGGAATTCAGCCATAGCAGATTGTCCTAGTTCCTTTAAGACATTAATAATTATATAGCTAGCAGAACGACCAGGTTGTTAGTGAGAACTGTTTAGCTGAGAGCCCATTACATGGAACAGGTTGGGGTCCCATGCAAAAGTGGGACTTTATTCTGGATTTTATAATTATTTTCTCCTATCGTTTAGTTAACACTGTGTTATGTCTTGAAATGCTTAATCATCTAATCTAATAAATAAATTGACTAACCAATTAAACCAACTTGCCATTTCTCATTAATGCTGATTTCCTGTGTTCTCCTTGCTTCAAATTTTTTATTAATAGATCTTAACATGTGCAGATGGGAGCAAAATTAACTGGCAAGCCAGCCCTGGTGGGATTTATTCTGTTACACTCGCCTAACCACCAGCAGCTGTGTACTTTTGGATGACGGCTAATTTTTCCAGTTTGCAGTTTGCCATTGCCAAATAATAGGATTCAAATGAAATTCATTCCCACTGACCAACTCATACTTACACTCTGATCATCTCCATGCCTTTTTCAATATGGCAATTCGAAAGCCAACATTTTGCAGATGGTACCAATCTTTTGCAGCTTGCAGCTACTAGGATTTTCTGAAGAAGGAGCAGAAGGAAAACATTGAAAGGAGGAGCATGGCCGATTCAGGGGATTTAGAAAGTGAAATTTATTTTGAGGTAGAAACTCTGGAACTTGGAGAAAATTCCCCTTAAGTTCTCTTAGGAGAAGTTTCATTCCAGAATTCTAATCATCTTCCCAAAATGTGTAGTTTTATCTTAGTTCACCATGCTGTGTTTCTAAGTTTTAGGGTGACCTATCCAGCCGATACTCTGTATCTTGCTCATGTTTAATGGCTACACAATCTTGGTTTTAAGAAATGATTTACTGCCTTAATGACCTTACATTCTTTTGCACTGATTCTGCTGTATGTCAGTTGGCAAGCTTATTTAGGCAGATTGGGGGTTACCTGTCAAACCTCTGCTCTCAAACAGCCTGTGCATTTTAATAGTGCAGTTTTCAATTGCTTTTAGGATTTTATTCTAATCATAAACACATGATTAACTACTTGCCTTGTTCTCCTAAAAATGAGAATCTCCCTGTGCTCACATGTATCCATTTACTTACTTTTGCATTTAATATTCTATAGTTCATACTGTTTTCTCTTATTTATACGCATCCTATTGTCTAAGTTTTTTTCCTTTGATCAAAGAACATGCTGCCTTTTGTGTATTTTGACCGACGTGTATATGAATACATATTTTTAAAAATAAAATCTGATCTCATCCCTTTGTGGGCCAATTCACTCATACCTCTCAATCATAATTTAGCATTGCACAGATGAGTCAGAAAGTGTCCAACTGAAGCTCTGAATCTGAACATTTTCTCCTTCCCCCTTACTTCATCATGAGGCCTAGGAAAAGCAATTAACTCAAATTCCATTTCAATTCTACAACATTCTAGCCCGTTATTGTATGAGCCAGGAGGTTTGGTGTAAAAGGAATTCCAATTTGCTAAAGAAATCACAAAATATTCCCATAATTTAAGCTGATTTGTTTATAAATTGACCTAAATTTATTTCAATGCACAGCTCCTCATTTATGTATAATGATGAAAACAGAATCTGCAACACTGTAGTTAATGTTAATGTATTATTTCTCCTAACCATGCAGACAAATCCTGCATTTTAATCCCAGTCCTTGGAGGGTGTGGGGCCTGGATGGGGCACAGCAGGCTTCAGTTCATCCAAAGCAAGGCTGACTGTATTTGGGTGTTTGGACCTTCCGTTGCTGAGGATCTTCTATCTTTGGTCCTGGATGGGATGAAATTGTCTATACAGTGCACAATCTGGGGGTCTTCCTGGCCTCATGGTGCCTGCTGGAAGGGGTAGGTGGCAGTTGTGGCCAAGAGAGCTTCTGCACACCTTTGGCTTCTGTTGTAGTTGTTTCCGTTATTGGACCAGCAAGCCCTCTTGTTTCTATATGGGCCCCCAAATAGTTGAAGGGTCCCATCTCCCGCTACACATTTAAATTTTTGTATTTGTGGTGGAATTGTTTTTAATTTATTCTAAGGTTGTTTGCTGCCCAGAATCACTTGATGAAATGCAAATTGAATAAATAAATAATCATAGTTTAATATTTTCTATGAGGTAAGCATCAGAGAAACCACAAAATGGAGATGAAAGAGTTTAATGGTCAACTCTAGTGCTTTTTTGTAAGAAAAAAGATGCTGAAACTCACATCTTTTTAATCTTTTATTTAAAAAATTATACATTCAGTTCTTAACATAAATCTAATTTATTGTATTTAAGACAAAAAAGGTGTTGGAACTGTGTTCCAATGCGTTCTATGACAAAGAAAGCACTGGTCAATTCTATTCTATCGGGAACTTAAAAAAAACTGGTAACATTATGTGGTAGGCCACCACAGAATTTTGAGCAATCAAAAATTTCCTATGCTTATTTTAGGAAAACATAAATAAGTACATAGTATAAAATGAATGTGCCATAGAATATGCAGCTGAGCATATAAAACTGTCAAATTAGATCCAGACTAAATAAATTGAATTATTCCCACTGATTGTAATAGCTATTAATGTTCTGGCTAAGAGAACCAATTCGGGTTGTGGTTAGAGGCACTGGGCTAGAAATGAGGAAATTCTGAGTTCTAGTCCTGCGTGAAAGCCAGCTGAGTGACTTTGAGCCAGTTGCTCCCTCTCAGCCCTAGGAAGGAGACAAGGGCAAACCACTTCAACCACTTCTGAAAACGTTGCCAAAAAAACTACAGGGACTAGTCAAGGCAATCATCAAGAGCCAAGACTGACTGAAAGGCTCCACATGTCATGGCTAAACTCAATCCAAACCCTCTAGGGTTTTTGTCATCTCTCTTACATCCGCTTCCTCCTCTCCTTGTTCACTTATTTAAACCAGCTTCCTCCCACTGAAAGGAATATTTTAGCTGCTTCAGTTTCAAAACTGATGAAAAGATAGAATCTCCAAGACTCTCATGGCTTTGTTTGCTAGGAGTTCTGGTGTTGGAAAGAATCAACACTGAAGGCTTCCACAAAAACCAGGAAGGATTTTTGCAGATTGATATTTCTCTAACATGATGAAGGAAGCTTCAGGAACTCTGTGACTATAGCTTTAACCAAGTTCCCTACGACTATTGAAAAGTATTAAATGGTCAATAAACATGTGTCAAAAGCCTTGCATCTGAAGAGTTCCACACCTGCTGTTGCATAGCCATTTGTAATCTGCCAGTGGGTCATCACAAGCTGCCAAAGTGTACATTATCTTCAATCCTAGAAATACAATTCTTTGCCTACCATGTGTCTGCATTTAGAAGAAAATACTCTCTTCTGTATGGTACCAGTCCTTTGCACTGTGACCAGAGATGGTATCAATTGTCTGCACTATAACCAGAGATGCTGTCTTCATTAGGCCCTCTGCTTCCCAGAATGCCATTTACAAATTGCAGCAGTGGAAGTGCCTAGGAAAGTGATGGCGAACCTATAGCACACATGCCGCAGCGGGCACGCAGAGCCCTCTCTACTGGCATGTGAGCCAAGTTGTCCCAGCATCACCCCAGAGCTGAGCATGCTCAGAAAGGAGTAGCAGTGTCAGGCGATGACATCTTGGAACCATGCACATGCTCAAAAGCAGAGTAGTGGTGCCAGGCAATAACATCACAGGGCCATGCACAAACTCAGAAAGAGAGTAGCGGTGTTCTGGGCAGAGGAATGAGAGGGAGCAACGAGTCAGGAAAGGGTTAATAACTTCCCTTCCCTGGTATCCAAACAGTAGTCAAAGTCCGAGTCTGAGGTTCAGAAGCCAAAAATACTGAAACGGGGGTCAAGCTGGAGTCAGAAGCCAAAGGAATGCCAAGTCCGGGTCAAGCCGGGGTCAGGAATCAATAGTTTAAACTGAAGACAGGAACCAAAGCAGAAGCCACAATCAAACAGTTTCTAGAACTCCGTTGAGGGTGGGGGCCATCTGCCACACCCCCGGCGATACATAGTAGATTGGCCTGCTGTTTCTCTTTGAGCCTCTCTACATAACCTTCTGCATGTTCTTGCATCTAGCAAAATCTCAGGTGCGTCTAATTGGGTTAGAATAGTAAGAGAAGAGGGTCCCTCACCCACGGACCTATTGTCTGAGTCTTCAGCCAACACCTGAGCACCTGAAGAGGGCCAAGGCACAACAAGCGGTTCCAGGCAATGACTTGTCCGTTCACTCGGTGTCTAAAAGGTTAGCCATCACTGGCCTAGGAGGATCAGTGGCTATGTTTACTTTCTGTTTCATAGGCTTGCATGAGAGTAAATTCCATAAAACCTTTTGCTAATGAAATTTGTTGTGTAGTAGCGAATCAGTAACTTACACAAGTCTTCACATTATATGCTTACTGAGTGATCATGACGTATCTGAACCCCTTCTCATTCTCTTCTATATTACTAAGGGACTGTTTGATGTTGACAGATCATTAAGTACCCACTGATCAAGGTGACCAAATATTAATATTACACAGTAAATTATGTTTGCCACCCAAGGATGCTCTGATTGGCATAACCGTATGCATGATGCATATTGCACTTGTGATACAGAACATGCAGCTTTTAAAAAATAGACCTTCTAAGGGTATTTGTTAAAATGTAGACAAGTGTATCAGGTAAGACTTTGGCTGCTGTTACATTTTCATTTGTCTACCTGATTTGATTGCTGATCTTGATAGAATCCACTTTCAATGGACTCAGATTAGTGTTTTAATATCAGTAAATTGTGTATTTTTCAAAAAGACTTTATAAAACAATGCACCACTGTGGAAATTGATAGTGATTGCCAGGAGGGATGAAGTAAAGATTTTTACTTTGCATCCATACAAGAAGCTGTGACATAGCTTTGTGGTACTTTTTTTCTTTTAGTAGTTATGTAGAGTTTTGAATAAACTGAAGCTGTAATGGCTGATTATTGGAAACATCAACTGAATTCCATCTTGGCTTTAGAGAACTTATCAAAACCTTTTTGTTTCCAAGCTTATAATTGCAAGAGCAAGATATTTCATATAAAAATGAGGATTATCATAATTTTGGGTTTTGTGGTTGTGAGAAGTTGCCAGATACAAAGTGGTTTGAATTCAGTTTTTGAATTACTCAGGTAATAAGAGTGCCACAAATCAGAACCAGATAAATGTTTTTAGAAGTATAAGGAAATCTACCAAGATAAGAGGAGCAACTAGCCATTTCTTTGCATTTCCTATTGAATCGGATTTCCAGAGGGAGTTTATCCAGCCCCTTGTGGATTGGAAACACCTGTATTATCAGCCAGCCTCTCTTATTTAAGAGTTCATTTCAGTTTCTTTTGGTAGAAATATGGCGAACCTTGCAAAGATTACAACTGATTTGAAAAAAGATTCATGTGGTTGAGGTTTTTTTTTTAGGCTTTCACAGAGTTGAAAAGCTACCTATCAGTAGTCTTTTACATATAAAACATTGAGATAAAGTTACACTGCACAATCAGTAATACTGTCTACACGGAGCAGGAAGGAGACTTTTGGAAATAGGCTTGTATGAGTGAGACTATCAAGCTCTGTGCATCCCACTCATCTCTCTTTCCCAAATGCTGTAGTTAGCTAGGACTGGAAGTTTAATAGTAGGAAGTAGGAAAAGTGAATCAAGCTGTCTTCTTTCTCCTAAAGCACTTTCAGACAAAAACACTACACCAGTTCAGAGTCAGGACTGACATTCTTTCACAGCAGAGTAGATTTATTCAGCTGCTTTACGGTTCAAATAATAAGAAAAAAAATATTTTCGTTCTGGTGAAGCTCTACAGAATTTACCAATTTCCCTGCTGTAGAAAACTCCTTCCTCATCCCTCTGACTGGTTGCTGGTTTTAGCCATCCTAGCAGATCCTTTAAGGGGAATGCTTAGCAAAATGAGTTCACTGTTTTTCCCTTCCCTTTGGCAGGGAACAAAAGGCTGAGCAAATGTACCAACCTGCTTCACATTTGGAAACAATGCAGTACGGAAGGAAGTATCCATAGAAAAAGTTCCAGGAAAAAAAATAAAAATTCACACAACATATTCCATTCCGCCAAGAACTCAGTTTTGAGGGCTATAAGTGCATGATTTTCTAAGCACATCCATAATTGAGGAATAAAGAAATGAGATTGAAGCTTCCTCTTTTGGCTCTGTCATCCTTGCATGACTTTATTGTAAGAAATCTGAAGAGCTCTAGTGTTGTGTCCGTTCTTTCTTCAACCCTGGGTTCCTTCCTTATAATCATTTTGATACTAATGCTGCTATTTCAGTTCTGAATTTGGTTCTAAGGTTTTGAATGTTTGATCATAATTTGACCATTATAGATTTTTAATATATTGCATTGTCTAGAAACATGACTCCTTCTTACATTTGTACATAAGAATATAATCTTCTAGACCAGGTGGGATGCCCTTGGTGTGTCCTTTCTATGCTAACAATATCTTTCTCAGAAATTTAGAAAGCATCGGCAAGGTTGGCATCCTAGTTTGAGATCCTTATTGCAACACAAGATTTCTGATAAAGAAATCAGCAGTATAGAAAGAAGCTGTAATATTGCAGTGGTTCTTATGCAATTTGACATTGAATTTTGAAAGTTCATGATGCATGATTTAAACTATCACAGTCTTGTATTATTTTTACAGTGGAGAAAATAACTTCCTATGCGGTCTCCCTGTCTTTCAGCCATAGATATGTCTGCATCTATCTCTATAACTTGTTATGTAAACATAAAACTGAACATGTATGCATGTGTATGGATAAAGTACCTAAATACTTGTGCCTGAGAAGGTGATTTCATGGAGATGAACTCTTTTTCCTCAGTTGTTTGCATGAATTATGTAACAAGTGAGGAAAAAATAAATTCTAGGATTTCTTTCAAACAATACTTTCCTTTAATATCTAAAATTCTGAATCTATTTTCTGTAGCTGGGGGTGGTGATATTTCTTTTAATTTATGCTATAAAGATTGGTTCCTGCTGATTTATAATAATTTGCAATATGCTTGCTCAGATTCCTGACCCACAAAATATTTGCCTGTATGTTGTACCAACATATATTGTGCCTCAAGTATATTAATTAGATAAGATGCACAGTTGGCTTGAAAGAAAGAAGTAATTAGTTTTCTTCCAGTTTACAAGAGCTTCCACATGTGATCATCTGGAATTAATTCTTTATGATTTGCGATAGAAAAGAATGAATCTTTTTGATACAAGATAATGAAACTTAATAGAAGATAACAAATCTTCATAATTTAAATAATAGAATAGAATAGAATTTATTTATTGGCCAAGTGTCGGGCACACAAGGTATATTTGCAAATATAAGGGCCAGTAAATGTGATGTTACTTGCAAATAGGAATCAGGTTAGTAACTGTTTTTTTCTTGTTGAATAAACATACTCTATACAAGAAATATAGGTTTGAAAGAGCACATTTTGACAGTGAAAGTGATTTGGAGGAATCTGGAAGTCTTACCTATGTTCAGCTTTCTCATATGAATCAGCACCATTTTAATTGCATTTTCACTTTTACAAAATGTGGGATACTTGATCATAATATCTACAGTATTTGTAGTTTACAGGTACTGTTGCATCAACCCATATTCAACTTAAGTTATTTGTTTTGCTTATTCTACCTTTACCACCTTCTATGTTTGGGAAAGTTAGAGAGCCAACAGAATATTCTGTATCATACAAAATTGGGAATAATACCAAAGATCATCTTTGAGCCCATATCTAGATGTTCTCTTCTTTGGAAACAGGTGTAAGACCTGCTTTTGTCCCGACTCTGGAATCCGTTGAGTTGAATCAGAGAAACTTTTACTGAGAGAAACGAGTAGTAGTAAAGTCAGGCGGAGTCTGAGATTCCCACGTGAAGTGTAAATCTATTCTTTCCATTCCCCAAAGTCCACTCCCCCACACACACCAGTCCACTGGGAGCCAATAGGATGCCATGAAGATGTTTTGAGAATGCTGAGGTGTTAAGCAGATGGAGAGTTTAACCTTACAGACGCAATGGCCTTGAAGCTGGCAAAACCGGCTGGGAGAAAGTCTGTGCTGTCTCTGAAGACAGCCCACCCCTCCCTAATTCCCACACAGGCATTACAAGCAGAGGAAATCCAAGCAAAGATGCAGATGCTTCCTCCCCCCCTTCCAGGAGAATGGCAGGCCAACATAGGAAAATGGTGGCACTGACAACAGGTCTACAAGACTTCTCAAGTTCCTTGCATTAGAAGTCCAGTGTCTGGCTTTAAAGAGAGCCCTTCTTTTTAGATATGGCAGTTGGTGGTTCAATTCCAAAGAACATGAGACATGAAGATTTGTTTTAGAACTTGAGGACTGAAATGCTTAGATCCATGTCACAAAGTTCTATCTGATAGAACTAGCAAGCATCTTATCTTTATTTCAAAGTAGTGCTTTGAATGATGTATAGATTTATTTTTCCATCTTCTATTGCATATATGTTGTATTATCTTTTTCAGTTTCACAAGCTGCCTTTTAGTTGATCCACATTCCCAGAGATGTTCATGAAATATATGGACCTGCTAGCCGCTCGGCTTCAAGTGTTAATTATCGATGTCTTACCCTAAATTGACAGTGATCTCCCCGTTGCCTGTCTTGATGTTAGTTGTTTAATTACATTTTAATTACTCTTCAAAATGTTTGCTGCTTTGGTTTTTCTTTTCAGTCTGCAAAATATATTTTTTCTATTCCTCTCATTGCTTTCATCAGAACATCAAAGAAAGATTGGTTTGCCTCAGCTTAAAGTAGATGAAATAGTATATGCTATCATCTAAAGCAAGAATGTATACCAGGTCATAGCTCATCTGCTATAAGTTGAGGTGGGACTTGTGTGATCCATGTTTTCTTTTAGCCTAAGATCTATTAGTTTAAGCTGGGTGCAAATAACTGAATTACACTGAATTAAACATTGAAATAGAATAAACAAGAAAAAAAGATCAGTTCGTCATGAGAACCAGACCAGGCATAGACTGAATTCATTCCTTCATTGAAAGGCAACTTCTGTCTATTCCTACCTTTATCTAGCTCATCAGAACTTGGAGCAAGCAGGAAGGTAATTGTTGTATCTACAGTAAAGTAATTGGAAAGCAATAATTCTTCCTGTTCTAAAAATATTTGAGATTTAGTTCTGCACACTAATTAAAAGAGTCTTCCTTTTTACCAGTAAAATTGCTTAACTAATCCAGCAGACTCATCATATACTGCACTTATGTGATTTTAGCTAGTAACGTTATTGAACATATAGAAATATGTGAGCTTCCAACATAAAAAAGTCATTGTAAAGTAATCTACCCATCTGCTAAAATATTGTATTTTCCATTGAAGAGAACCCTTTGGAGCATATACTTCTAGATTTTGTGCAAAATAAATCTTGCTCTGAAGTGCAGAAGTTCTCCTTTTTAGTTTCTTCTTCTAAGTGGGTGTAAATTTGGCATCAGGGATCTATCTGAGGTTGGCACCAGTCGGTTCTTCCTTGTCTTGACTTCAGAGAAGGCTTCCATCTGTTTTTCAGGTGTTCTTATAGAGTAAGAGTAGAATGTTTTTACTTAGTATAGTTTACAGTACTTTTTTTTCAGCAGAGAGTTTCATGAGAAACATGTGCTAGGCAGCATATAAAATGGTATCCTAGCATTATAGTTATGCAGTAAAGGTTATGTACATTTTCCCCTGTGCATAGTAGTGAAGGTAGTGGTGGTGATGATGATGATTTCTAAGATTGGATACTAAATGTAAGGAATGAAGCTGTCAGGGCAGGAACCAACAGTCTCAGAAAACAAAAAACAAAATTATATTGACAAAGAGCAGATGCCTTCATCACCTTTGTGTGAAGAGAAGGGCCAGGTTATCTCAGATGCTCAGAAAGCAGGAAGAAAAAAAATGAAATTCAAAACCTATAGTAGACTGCTTGATTCTTGTCTATATTAAATATATATAAGAGAAATTTCTGCTAAATATACAGTCTCCGGAATGAGGGGTTAAGTGTCTGGGGAGTCAAGATTTACAGCTAAATCTGATGTGAAGGCTGATCCTATTATGTAACCTTACATCTTAGTTTTATGTTATTTATGCCACTTTGATTTGGATTAGGAACCAAGAGGAAGCAGGATATCAGTTTTCCAAGGGATCTGGAATCTAGCTGGTATCAGCAGCATCACCAAGTGGAGCAAATTATAATGTGTAGCCATCATACACATGATATGATTTGTATGTTTGCATCAGACATCGTATCATTACATATACATGCCTAGGTTATATTCCGTATTGTGTTGTTGCGTCTTTTGAGTGGTAATCAACACAGTCAGGATGCCACTTCTGTGTTATTTTGTATTGTTTCTATTGTGCCCCACCCAGAATTTTGGGATTGAGTGATATAGAAGTGTTTGAAATAAATCAAGTCAATAACTAAATGATAAAATTCACTATGAAGTCATTGTTGGGCTCTCCATGCAGCCCCATTGATTATCTAGTTGGCTGAAGGGAGGAGGTGAACCTCATCATCCCGCTGTGAGATGGGCCTTACCTCTCCAGCTTTCCTGAGCATCTTTTTTTCACAGTGATTTGTTCTGGCATCCTGCTGCTACAAGTGATCTGTTCTCTCTGTATGAAATTCTTTTCTGGTTTGCAAAAACCCACTGACCTATTGTCATAGAAAAATGCAGGGGGTTTTTCTTTGAAAAAAGACAAATGTTGTATATAAGATTTAGATAACAGACTTACGATCTCTTCTTCTGGCAGCTGTGTCAGATATTACTGAAATTTATTGTCTTAAAATAGATATCCTATATAAAACTGAAATGTTTTTAAAATGAGATTCACAAAAAAATACCCACAGTTGTTATTAATCTCTTCCCTACCCATCTTGTCCACATTGCACAGTGCTGTTAAGATGACAATTCTTTTTTGTGGGGGGAGGAGGTGACAGAAATCTATGTCTTGGCAGACATTTTGATGTTCTGCTTTTTTAAACCAGAGAGGATTTTTTTATTGTAACACCCATTCCATGAACTCCCTTTTCCATCAGGTTAGCTGGCTTCAACTTAAAATAATAAAAGGCAATAAAAACTTTTAACTCAGTATGATGTTTTATAGCTAATAAATGAGTTATTTCCATTTGAATGTTTGTGAGCTCACTCTTTTATAATCTTGAATTTCATATGCTGAAATGTTGTATTACACCACAAACTGGGTTTGAAACTCCACAGCAAACCAGTTTGTCACATAGGTGGCTGAGATTGTTCAGGAAAAGTTGAAAACACATCTGCAGACAGGGGCATAGCTGTCTTTGGAACATGGCTCAATAGATTTTATTTCTTTTTGTGTTTTAAACTACTGTATCTTTTTTTTAAAAAAAATGCCACTCAAGGGGAGATGATGGGAAACTTAGTGATTGCAGTAGTATAGAAGAATAAGAAATGATTAATAGATCAATCAGGAAGGTGAAGGACGGAAGTGGGTAAGATTTCTTTTGTTCTTATTTCTGTATTTACAGGTTTATACTTCTGTATGTGTTTTCTCCATTGTGTTTTTTAATATTTATTTTATGCATTGAATTTTAATAGTTTATGAAAATATTACAATTCTGTGCAGTGGTTCTTAAGAGGCTGTCCCTTCTTTGTTCTGTTAGATTTCCAGAATTGATTGTCCTTATTATCTAATTTGGGAAACCAGATATTAGCTGATAATTAAAGCCTTGTTATCTAACATATCATAAAGGATTTTTTTTAAACGTTGCAATATTTTCTTTGCAGGTAAAGGCAGCTCAAGCATCTCATCCGACATAAGTTCAAGTACAGATCACACTCCAACTAAGACTCAGAAGTATGCCGCCACTAGTGAAGGTACAGAGATGAGTGTCCTTTTTCTGTTTTATCCTGGGATATGTTTAGAACTCCTAACATCTTTTTCTATTGATCCTTAGAAATCTCCGTCTCTGACAAAATAAGACAAGAGTCAAAAGGCAACATCATGCCTTCTCTCAAGGTTAATTCACCATATGTTGTATTTTAATACGTTATACTTCTGTGATAGAGGTATTGGAAGAATACTTAACAAATATAGGTGGTTCTCAGGTTGCAACAGCAATTGGGGTCAGAATTGCTATCACTAAGTGATGTAGTTGTAAAGTGCAAGGTTTCGTGGCTGGATTGCTTAATGATGGTGGTTCCAGTTGCTGTTGTTAAGCTAGAACTGATCAGTTCACTAAGCAAGGTCCTCATCTGACTCTGACATTGCCAGCTTCTCCTTTCCTTTTGGGAAGCCAGCAGGGAATGTTCGAAATGGTGATCAGGTGACCATGGGATGGTGTTACACCTGGAACTCAGAGAACCAGCCATAGGTACCCCTTATTCAACACTGCAGCAAATTAGACTGGTCACCGACCGAGTCGTTGTAGCCCAAGAACTACCTTCAACTCTATATTAATATGGTATATTTTTCTTGTTACGTCTTATGTTTAAACAATGAAAGATTCTTTCAGGATAGTCCTTAGAAGAGCTGCAGTTTATTGCTAGAAAGAAGACAAAATAGTGAGGATTCCCTCAGACTCAGTGGCACCTAAATAACTATATTTCTTAGGATAGAAATGGCATTATTCTGGAAGATGATCTATAGATAATGTTTTCTTGCTTTTTAGAAGTATATGCCAAGTGAATTAATGTACATAAAACTAGAATAATAGGTTGTTGGATGACACATGGATGAAGTGCTTCAGAACTGGAAGAAAATTTGGAAAGCTCTATGCTTAAGTGGAGGAGTAGAGTGTGGTTATAAGAGATGATGGGGAAAAGTCAGTTTAAGAAAGGATGCAAACACACTGTCTCTTACAACGTATTGAGGCGTCATATATCCAGAAGTTGATATCAAGAACTGATACAAAAAATATATAAGCATTGTTATTAATCTACACATATTGATCAAGTGGATTATACTTAACAGTACAACCAAAGTACATACTCTGATTATTAGATGAGATTTATTAGATTATTTTTCAAAGCAGATTTTTCATTATGAGAATGTATAGCAGCATCTCTCGTAGTTACTCTGTTTCCCCGAAAGTAAGACATTCTTCGAAAATAAGACCTACTTACAATTTTGCCTCTCACTGAAATATAAGGCATTTCCCGAAAATAAGACCTCCCCGATAATAAGGCCTCGGACTTCCGGTTCTGGCCG
>JANHFO010003189.1:63839-79876 GCA_032468095.1 Pareas carinatus | reverse complement strand
TCCTTCAAGGCGGCAGGTAAGACACCCTCCCCCAAAGAAGCATTCACGATGTTCTGGAGCCAGCCTCGTGTCACCTCGCGGGAAACCAGTACCAACCAGGAGGGGCACGGGTCCAATAAACATGTGGTTGCCTTGTCGCCCAAGGATCCTGTCCATGTCCTCAGCCACAACAGTCTCAAACTCATCCGAGATAACATTCTCAAGACTCACCTCTATCACCCCACCTGCGGCTACCCAGTCAGAGTCCAGACCGGTCCGGATCTGATCGATCTTATGTTGGAAAAAACCTTTAAACTCCTTCACCTGTTCCTGCAAGGAGTCCCCACGCTCCTCCAAATGAAGGATAGAGCGGGCAACCCCAAACAGGGCGGCGAGGCGGTCAGAGAGAGAAGTAATTATACTTAGCCACTCTGATTGCATCAAGGTAAGCAGTAATATGGGTCCTTACCAAAGATCAATCGGACTCAGCGCAGCTGGTCCTCCAACTACTCTCTAGGCGTCTTTTCCAGCGTTTCATCTCCCTTAGCTCCTCGGTGAACCAGGGAGCCAGGGTGATGCAATGCCGGGTCAGAGGCCACAAAGGCACGACCCGATCCAGGGCCTCACCCACCGCCCTATTCCAGGCAGCGGCAAGCACCTCGGTCGAGTTGCAGGACAGGCTTCAGGAAATGGACCAAGCTCCGTCTGGAACCTATCCGGGTCCATCAGGAGCCTGGGGTGGAACCACTTGGTCTGTTCCATCTCCCTGCAACGGGGAGTGGCGGAGAGGAAGCTCAGCCGAAAATGATCTGATCATGACAGGGGCTCAACCACTATATCCCCTAAATTCAGACCATCCAACCACTGTTCAGAGGCAAATACTAGATCCAGCGTGTGCCCCCCTGAGTGTGTGGGTCCCTGAATTACCTGAGTCAGGTTCATGGCCATCATGGTAGCCATGGTAGCCATAAACTCCACTATCAACCCCCAATGCCCTCACGCCGTGGTCTGGCCTCCAAGGTGGCCCCTCACATCTATCCGTATCCCTAGAAATCCGCCCACCCGGACACCTTAAAACCTTAGTTAAAAACCCAATTAAAAACCTCCTTAACATATGATCCTTATTGGCCCTGGCCGTGTGCCACCTCTCGGGGTTCCAAGACCCATCCTTGAGGTAAGATTGGGACTTGTCAACATATTTACAGTGTTGAGAAAGTACCAAGAATATCATCTCAAAATTGCTGCTGTTAAGAGTATAAGAACACCATATTTCATGATAAAGGTAATATGCAGAAATGGAATACATTGATTTTCTCCAATAGAATCTGAATAACAATAGCAATAGCACATAGGCTTATATACTGTTCCATAGTGCTTTACAGAGTTAACTTAATTTTCACCTCTGGACAGTGGTTAGATGATCTGGATTTAGGGAAGTTAGTCATTGAGCCCCAGTCATGGTCGGCTCATCATCTTCTTAAGCTCGACTTCCTATCCGCAGTGCACCGCCGCAGGGAGGAGGAACAAACAATATGGTTCAACCCCTGGGCGCCTGATGGACTGGGATAGCTTCCTGACAGAGCTTGAGCTCTTCTAGGAGATCTTGTCCCACAGCTCAGTTGAGGAACTCGCGGCCTCCTGGAATAGAGAAGCCAGCGGGGCCCTGGACCGGGTTGCACCTTTGCTGCCACTCGGTCTTGGAAGGATTGAGCCTGAGTCTATTGCACCCCATCCAGATCCGCACGGCCTCCAGGCACCGGGACATCACTTTGATGGCAAAGTGATGAACATCTTCATCGCTTTAACCATTTTTCTATGAAGAGGAGAAAGGGCGCACATCGACATTCAGGCAAAGACTGCTGAACAAACTGAATAAACATCAAGACGGAAGCAACAAGATAAGACAAGCAACAAGCAGCCGAGTGAAAAAAAGGGAATTATAAATAAAATCCTACCATAGTTATATGATTTGGAGGTATTTAGACATTAAAAATTAAACAAAATTCAGAAGAGAAGATTGATAACTAAGCAAAAAAGAGTAGGAAAAAGAACTGGGAGAATAAAGAATAGAGGAATGGTTAACAAGATAAAGGAAATACACAAAAAAATAACAGTTTATGAAGAGCATTTACCGATACCGTGTTTCCCTGAAAATAAGACAATGTCTTATATTAATTTTTGCGCTAAAAGATGCGCTAGGTCTTATTTTCAGGGGATGTCTTATTTTTCCACCGAGGTCGCCCAGAATCAGAAGTCCGAGGCCTTATTATCGGGGAGGTCTTATTTTGGGGGGATGCCTTATATTTCAGTGAGAAGCAAAACTGTAAGTAGGTCTTATTTTCGGGGAAACAGGATATTACAAATTTATTAGATTTATATTCTACCTTTTGTTCAGAAGTTCAGACTGTATACTTGATATTCCCCTCTTCCCATTTTTCCCCAAAACAAAGATTTTGTTAACAGCCCTTCCAGTAACCTTCCATTGATTTAAGACCTCATAGAAACATAAAATCATAGGGCTGGAAGGAACCTTGGAGGTCTTCTAGACCAACCCTTTGCCAAATGCAGGAGACCTTACTCCATCCCAGACAATTGGCTGTCTAGTGTTTTCTTGAAAACCTCTAGGGACAAACACCCACAACTCCAGAAAGCAAGCTGTTCTATTACTAATTGTTCTCACTGTCAGGAAAGTTCTCATTAGTTACAGATTGGATCTTTTTTTAATGAGTTTCTGCCAATTGCTTCTTGTCCTGTCCCAGGTGCTTTGGAGAATAAGTGGACCCATTCTTCTCTGTGACAGCCCCTCAAGTACTGGTAAACAGCTGTCATACAGTTTAGCTTCCAGACCCCATAACATCTTTGTTGCTCTTCTCTTCACTCTTTCTAAGATCTCAACTTCTTCTTTGTATCGTGGTGACCAGAAATGGGAGCAGCATTCAAAATGTGGCCTCACTAATCATTGAGTACAGTTTGTCATCCAGTTACAAATCTATCTGGATAATGACATGTTTCTAGTTTACCAAGAAGTAGGTCTAAGATAGAGAGATACCCTGTTTCCCCGAAAGTAAGACATCCTCCGAAAATAAGACCTACTGACAGTTTTGCCTCTCACTGAAATAAAGGCATCCCCCGAAAATAAGACCCCCCCCGATAATAAGGCCTCGGACTTCCGGTTCTGGGTGGCCTCGGTGGAAAAATAAGACATCTCCTGAAAATAAGACCTAGTGCATCTTTGGGTGCAAAAATTAATATAAGACAGTGCCTTATTTTCAGGGAAACACGATATTTGCTTTATTCACTATTTTTCCTTTCATATTGTAAAAAGTATGAGAGGAAATATATTTTGCTCTATAACTTTCAAAGCTGTAGGCTTTAGATTTATGGCGTTCCCTGGTGGAAATATTAAATACAGTAGGAAGAGAGTTTTCTGTGATTCTTCATCATTACTGTTTCTTTACTTTTCTGAATGTGTGAAAAGTTTCTATTGAAAAATGTTATAAGAATACATATGTAATTCATCCAGAGTGATCAAGGCCATCACGAGAAATTGTAGAGTTCTTTTGATTTACAGTGAGAAATAGTATGTTCTTTCTGGAAAGTGAAAATGTGTATTTTGCCAATGAGTAATC
Organism: Pareas carinatus; assembly: GCA_032468095.1. NCBI lineage: Eukaryota > Metazoa > Chordata > Lepidosauria > Squamata > Pareidae > Pareas > Pareas carinatus. Next base: position 76,268 of record JANHFO010003189.1, on the reverse strand, counting down.
ACAAAAAGTCTGCTCTGAGAGTTTCAGCTGGAACCTCAGTTATTATTTTTCCCCCTCCAGACATATTAAAGAAGAACTCAAACTGAAGAGTTAAAAAAAGGCTAATTCTGGAACTTTCTCCACTTTTTTTCCTCTGGAACCTCAAATGTACCCCTTTTCGGTAGAATTCCATACTGCGTTTTTATGTTTTGATTGAATTCGATATCCCTGTTTTGTAACAGCCACCTTATGCTTTCTTTTAAAAATATTCTGCCTATTAATCATAACACTCAAAAGCCATTAAACTAGATTTTACTGCAAAGAGTTCTTTTTCTGGAATAGGAAAAATACTCCCATTAAAAAAAAAGAATAAAAATGACACTTTTGTAACTAATGGAAGCTTTTATAGATACTGCTTTGCAAAAGATCATGAGAGGACCTTAAACTTGTACAGTACCCTGTTTTCTCCCTAACATCCATTGTGGGGGAAAACATTGAAATTAGCAGGCACTGTCAGGCATAAATAACTGTCAGGCACAAATAACCAGGAGCAGGAATAGAGTTCAAAAGTACTTCGAGTTTATTCCATTCCACCTATAAACAAGAATCTGATCTAACTAATGGACAAGGCAAATTGGTGCTAGATAAGAGTCAATGGAATTCACAGGGGACTGAACTTATAGGAACATAGTGATCCCAACCAATTATATGTTTGATCCTGCTCTCGGGCTCAGCCGGATTACCTCCTACATATACTAGGTTTCTGTATATATGGGATCTGAAATCTAAGCAAGATAAATCCTGCTTTTTAAAAGCAAATTTTAGAAACTGCATTTTGTTCCTGCTCTTTTTTTTAAAAGTACTTAGCTTTACCTTGTGTTGGCCTAGGACAAAAAACTTGTTTATGCTATCCTGAATTGTTTAATGTATGTGGATATCATAATATATGTGATACCATTATAATAATCAGTGTGCATTCCTTCTGTAATTAAAGAAATATAGGATAGACATGGTGGGCAAGCTATTAACTGAATTGGTTCCATTTCGGCAAGAATCTGTATGAAATTGCTCAATAACAAGAGATTTTTATTTACAGCCAGTTCTATTTTTTTACCTCCCAGTCGAACCACCAGGAATTATAGAGTCAATCTATTCTCTTCTAATTACAAGAATTGGAATCTTCAAGATTGTTATAACTTTGCTCTTGACTTCTTTTATTTAACAAGTAAAGTGATGGAAATATTTTGTTAACTTGTTCAGCAAATTGATGTTAACTTTTCACCAATTACAATGGGACCTGTAAATAATTATTTAATCAAAATAGTCTCTTATTGTTAGTCCTTCAAGGTAGGCCAGATCAGAAATTGGACACAATAAATGCTTTTGGAATTCTACTTTATTGTTGTAGGGCATAATAACAAGAATCTTGAAAGTCTGCTAGAATTTCAATTTATTCTCTCTCATATTGCACAGAATCTAAGTAGGTCTATTTTGAGTCTGTTATACTTATTTATTTCTCAGGGCTGAGATTTTGTTTACTTTCTCTTTTATCTGTTAATAGCTTTTGCATTCCACTTCATTGCCTCTCTATTGTTATTGATCACTTATAATTTTTGCCTTCATTATTTAGTCAATTGTCTTATTACTTGTAATATGCAAAAGTCACATTCACTGAGTTCTAAATTTATGGGGGGAATATGTTTTTGCCAACCAGGTATATAACACTGTCATCCTGAAAGGATGCAATGCATTATTTAAGAACAACTGTCAAATTTACAATACTGTAAATACACTGAGTACTTTCTATAGTCGCCCATCTCTGCAAACATATAGAAGTATTGGATAAAATTAATTATAAACATTTATTTTATCAGATGTGAATAAATGCCAGATGCAACTTTTGGACAAAATCTGGAAGAATAAAGATATTGATGAATGTTACTAACCATTTATTACATACATTATTGTATTTATTGTAAGAGAAAAATGAGCGTGCACTCCCTCTCCACCAATAATTATCTATGATTTAAAGAGAGTTGTTTTACATTCCCTAATAAGAGCAGAAGAGCTGTTGAACACAAAGGAATAGACAGTGGTGCAAATAACTGGAGACATCTCTTCTTTCCTTTGAAAATCAAATTAGTCTTTGCTGGGTATGTGAGGAACTGCTGTTTTCACACCACAGATTTTCTACCCTTTTGTAAATCCCCGAGCAATGTTTCTCCCTGTTTGTTCTTTTCCTCTCTAATTGTCTCTTCTATTTTAATCTATGTCTGTTCTTCTTATGCCACCCCTTCCCCATCTTATTTTTCCCCCTTATCTTTTGGTTGTTACTGAAAGAAATACTATTAAAACCCTGAAGAATGTCAATTATCTATTTTTATTACTCCATTTTCAAGCAAACAAAAATAAAAGTGAACAACTTGGTATACATGACGAAAAAAGGAAAAGAAAGACAACACCACAAGAAATAAAAAAGTAAAAAAAAACTGTAACTATCAATATATTACAAGTTCATGTGATTTTATAAATTTTTAAAAGAAAGCTAAGCTTTCAATTGTGATCAAGCTTGTTCAAGATTTTTTTCCCAAAGGGAGAGATAATGTGATATTTTCTGATTGACAGAATATATAAATGAGAATTTATTAAATGTATCCATTCAGAGCCATGTATCATGAGAAGGGTGGCTGTGTTAGTTTGATGAATAAATAATGTAAAAATAAATGATATTTGGTAATTCAGGACACCATATCCCTTGGAGAATTTCATAAATATTTATAGCAAAATTATGCATTTTAATTGTCTTTTATTTAAATTATTTCTTTACATGCAAGAATGGTCTTGTCTTCTGTGAAACGTCAAAGTGAGCTAATCATGTAAAAAAAAAATTGCTAAAAATAATGCAGCTTATAAACAAGAAGAACTGAAATAGTATCTGCAAGGAAGCACCATAAACTGGACAAAACAGAGTCATGAAAGGAAATTTTATTGTCTCTGTCAATAACTAAACAGCTCAAATAATGTTAGAATAGGATAAGGCATCTAAAATGGCTTCCAGAGAGAAATACCTTGGTCATACAGTTCATAACAGTACAGTTCCGTCGAGTGGGAAAAAAGTATTGTCATTAATTAGCTGTGTAAGTACACTCAGTCCTCATTATCTGCAGTGGTTTCATTCTTGAAAACCTCTGTGGAAACTGAAACCACAGTTATTGAAACATTGTTCCTAGTGAGAACACATGATCTAGTATGAATGTGGAGATTTAGTAAACACTACATGAACAAGAACACAGTTTCCCTTAGTGTAATTTATGTCGGCGCTGGATGGTAAAGTGCTCAGACTTTATTCTCTACTGTACGTAGCTGTGTTGAGACTATGTTTGAAGTTACTCGCCCCAGCTTCTGCCAACCAAGCAGTTCGAAAGCATGTAAAAATGCAAGTAGAAAAATAGAGACCACTTCGGTGGGAAGGTAACAGCGCTCTGTGTGCCTTTGGCGTCTAGTCATGCCGTCCACATGACCACAGGGACATTTTCAGACAGCGCTGGCTCTTTGGCTTTGAAACAGAGATGAGCACCGCCCCTGGAGTAGGCTACGACTAGCATGCATGTACGGAGGGAACCTTTACCTATAAATGAAATAAATCCATGAAAAGAGAATTTCTGAATAAGAAGGACTGAATGTGCATACAGGTAATCCTCAATTTATAACTGCAATTGAACCCAAAATTTCTGCTACTAAACAAGACAGTTGATGAGTTTTGTTCCATTTTATCTTCTGTTTTGCCACAGTTGTTAAGTGAATCACTGTTGTTAAATTAGTAACATGATCGTTAAGTGAATCTGGCTTCTCCATTGACTGCTGGTCAGAAGATTGCAAAAGGTGATCACATGAGCTGGGACACTGCAGCCATCATAAATATGAGCCGGTTGCTGAGCATCCGAATTTTGGTCACATGACCATAGGCATGCTGCAACGGTCGTAAGTGTAAAACATGGTCATAAATTACCTTTTTTGGTGCCGTTTTAACTTTGAACAGTCACTAAATGAATGGTTGTCATAACCATTTAACATAGCATATAATACAATAAAACAAAATAGTAATAAAATTAAGCGAATAACAAAAATAGTGTTGGATACAAAGATAAAGCTGCGATTAAAAACTTTAAAAATTCTCTCTGCACTTAAATGACAACGAAGTAAAAGTGGCAGCCTGATTATTATCAGTTGAAAACACATCTGAAAATAAGATAATTCAACAGTTTGAGGGTTGAGCCCTTGAATTTACCTATAAATAATTTTGCCTTAATCTCAACCTACTGTGAAAGATGTAGTGAAAATTATTTTCCTTTCGACTAGTACCACAGAGATGCTATTTGACAGGGAGCTTACAAATTTTTCCTTCAAAGTATGCCAAAAGTATGGTCTGCAAGCAAAGAGAGGTAAAAGCTTTTCTTAGTGGGTCATCAGTGATATTAACCAGATACTGGAAGAGGCTTCTGTTTTTTGTAGTAATGCATTCAAGATGAAAATCTGAATATCTGTACTGTAGTGGGAGGGGGGAGCACAATCGCTCAGGAGTAAAAGACACTGAGCTTGTCAGCCTAGATTTGAGACTTTAGCAACACACAATGGGGTGAACTCCATTTATTTGCCCCAGTTCCTGCCAATCTAGCAGTTGGATAGCCTGCAAATGTGAGTAGATAAATAGGTACCACTTTGGTAAGGAAATAACAGCATTCCTTGCACTTCAGCATATATTGCTGGCCACATGACCATGGAAATGTCTCCGGACCACACTGGCTCCCTCAGGTAGGAAACTGAGATGAGTATTGCCCTCTAGAGTCAAACATGACTAGACAAGGGAAACCTTCATTTTTTACTGTAGGAGCATTTTTATTGTCATCTCTTTCAAAAACTTTCTGATATTTCCTCTGTTCCAACTGCTGTATATTCTCACAGAGTGGTTGGGAATACATATGTAGGATAGGTGACACAAGTTTGTTTATTGATTCTTGAGTTTGTAATGGAGAAAGTAAAGTTTGACAAGGTAACTTTCTACCTGATTTTCTAGTTTTGTGAAGTGCCACAGCATGACCTCTGATTGCATAGACATTAACCCTACCTTCACCCTTAGATAAGGAACAGAGGTGCCCTGGGGGAGTTCCCATTTCTTCCCTATGAAGTTGTTTTGGTCTAAATTAAATTGGGCAACAACCTTCTCATCCCACACCTGGATCTCAGCATCATACAACATCTGACCTATCACCATGGAATACATTAAATAGAGCTTTGTATGTGTAAGTGTGTGTACATTTGTATATAATAGGCGTCTGGCTTTGCCTTCCATTTAATAGCAGATTCTCAAGCCATGCTAAATCATCAAAAGTTTTATATTAGTTTCTCTTAGTGCACTGTGTGAATCCTACCATTAGATCTTGTAAACCATAGCTTGTGGGATAATACAATGGGTGAGCTTAGTCAATTGTGGTTGACCTAATAAAACATGGTTAACAACAATATGGGTCAAAGAGATTTATGAGCCATTTTGACTTGTACATGAAGACATGCTTTGTGGTTTTTAAAAATTGAGCCTCAATGGGTTATAGTTCTATATATTATGATTAAACATAAACCATGGTTTGCAAACTAAAGTGGCGAAGTGTTAAGTCAAGACCAAACAAATCACATTAAGGCTTAGTGAGATGTGTGAACTCATACTTGGCTCTCAACCTGTAGCTGCAGGATGCATTAGGAGAAATCTGAAATAGCTAGCAGAAGCACAGAAGGCTGGAGGGCATCATACTTATATAAAGCGTATATTGAGGGGAGAGGAGGAGAGCAAGAGCTGTTTGCTGCCATTCTCCATGTTTCTTTTTTCTTTTTCTATTATTTTAGCTTTCTTTTAGCAGCCAATTTTCTGTAACAACCTATTGTGTCACAGAAATCCATGGAATGTTTTGCTCAGGTGTAGATATCCTGTTGCCCTGCAGATATTTGAACCATCCCCCATCAACCTTAGACAATTTGGCCACAATCAAAGAACTCCAAAACATAGACAGAGCACCAGATTGCCCGTTTCTTTCAGCTGATCAGGGAAGAAGGGACTCTTTCATATAAATGACGTGATCTGGCTCTTCAGCTACTGAATTGAGAGATATATGTCTCCAGCTAAATTGGCTACTTACCGACTCTTGGAGCTGCATCACTGGCACATCTGCTTGGTGTGTGGTCAATATTTCTTTCTGCCTTTAGTATGGTTTTGAAATCTGTGAGTTATGATGTGTCTCTTGAACTTAATACCTGATGGGCCAAAGGATATATTATGCATCCCAAACCTCTAAAATATTATACATACTTTAAAGCTGCAATGAGAAACTGGCTGATGAGAGAACCAGACCTCTATGCTGAGCCAGGATGTCCATGTTGTTCAGGCTTGTGGTGATTTTTCCATTGAGATGATTTTTTTTCAGAAACACTTTTTGAAAAGCAAGTAAGAAGAACGTATAATTAGTTTGTGGTAAGGACAGAAGCCAGATTTGTTTTATTTTTATGGAAAATGTCTGGAATGTAGAATTGAGGTTTTTAAAAAACATGCTTGTAGATCATTCCTTTGACACTGTTTGCATCACTAAATCCACTTTTAGAATCAGAATATAGTTGAAAGGGATCTTGGAGATCTTCTAGTCCAACCCCCTGCTCAAGCAGGAGATTCTGTACCATTTTGGACAAGTGGCTGTCCAGTCTTCTTAAAAAACCCCAATGATGAAGCACCTACAACTTCTGAAGGCAAGCTGTTTCACTGGTTAATTGTCCTCACTGTTAGGAAGTTTCTCCTCAATTCCAGGTTGATTCTGTCCTTGATTAGTTCTCATCCATTGTTTCTTGTCTTGCTTTCTGGTACTTTGGAAAAAAAGTTGACCTCCTTTTTTATTGTACTTTTATTGAAATTTAGGGAACAACTATTGGTATATCACTGATAAATTCTAGACATGCTCCTCTGCAAAATTCTGACACAAATTAGAGCCACAAACTTAATGTGATTCATATTCTACAGGTTTGGGTCATATATATTCCATGTTTCTTTTTTCAAATTTTCTCTATAATAACCATGTGAAGGCAATTGGACTGAAAGAGAATAATTGATAGACTCATCCCAGCTTCTGTGGCTGAGATTGAACTCAAATTTGGGTCTCCCCAGTGTTAATCAATTTGTTAAGCACTATAACAGAGTCACTGAAAGTCACTTCCCAATGTACAATGGGAAGTGAAATCAATGAGTTTGCTAACATCCTTATGCTTGGGTCTCCTCCTGTCTGATTATAAATGTTCTCTCTCTCCCCCTCTCCCCCCTCTCTTTCTGTCTCATTGATGCTGAATTGCACATACCTGGCATTGAGACACTGAGACCTCTATCAAATGTCATATCCACACTGTTTTCTCCACAAATGAAAACAGACAGTCAAGAATGGAGACAACCGGGGCTAAAGTGATTGCCACCAACCATATAAATATTATACTCCACTAGGAGGCAGTTACAACCAGAATAGAATGATTAGTGGAAAAGGTGGGTGGAGCGCCTTCAAGGCTCTAACGAACTCCAAGGTTGCGTACTTCTTTGCAAGCCCTCAGGAATTTGGCAGAGCTAGGTTTTCAGATTCTTTTGAAAGACCAGGAGAGTGGGATCCTGCCTTGCCTCTGGAGCGGGGAATGTTCCAATGGTGAAGGTGATGGCAGAGAAGGCTCTCTTCCTGGATCCTATCAGTTGAATTTCTTTCGCTGAAGGGGTCCATAATAATACTTTCCCTGACTGGGTGGGATGGACTGATGTAATGGGGAGAAGACAACGGGTAAGCAAACTGCATGCCATGTAGGGCTTTAAAGTTTATAACCAACACCTTGATTTGGACCCAGAAGCAGACTGGCACCCAATGCAGCTCACACAGCAGAGTTGGTACATCATCCTTGGGGCATCCAAAATTGCTTGTGTGCCCACATTCTGTACCAGCTGAAGCTTCTGGATACTTTTCAAGAGTAACTCCATGTAGAATGCATTGTATTAGTCCAGATGGAAGATGATCAGGTCTTGACTGACTAGGAGAAGGGCCTCTTTATATAGGAAGGGACATAATTGGCACTTAGTGGAAAGTTGAGCAAAGGCCCTCCTAGCCTGCCACCAGCTCTTTGAGCTAGAGATGTGAATCCAGGAAGATCTCCAGATTTTGTCCCAGTCTGTCTGGAGTAGTGCAACTCCATCCAGAACCAAAAATAATAAGCTGTCAGATACAGAGGGCTCCTCCCCATACACACACAGTAACTCCATCTTACCATGTTCTGATTTTTCTTTATTTGTCTTCAGTTTGTGGAAGTGATCTTTTCTGAATCTTTTTATTGTGCTTGGGAAAAGAAAACAAGCACCCACTGAGCTTCTTGAAGCAAGCTAGGGGCTCATCTCTCCCCAGACAAATGTTGGATCATCTGCAAGATGGCATTCAGTTTGAACTCAAAAAATGAAGTTGAAATCATTTCTACATTTTAACATTATTTTAAGCTTAGTTTTTTTATTTAAGATTTTGTTTAAAAATTCTGATTCTAACTCCATATAGTTTTCTCACTTTAACACAGTTTTAACCTTAGTTGTGTTGACTTTAGATTTTGTTTTAAAAAAATCCAACACAAACTCCATATAGTTTTCTCTCTTCAAAACAATTCTCTTATACTAAATAAATGTTGAAATTGTTTCTCTTGAGACATAAGTTATGATATAGCATTCATATCTCCAATCACCTTGTCTTCATCATGAGATAAATAATATCTATATGTGGAGTATAGATTTGTACTAAACTGAAACTTGTTAGATAGAATTATCTTAAATTGGAATTAATTTAAACATGTTTCCTTACACTCTGTATTTGAAATTTGTGTTAAGAAACGCTAAGAGGGATGGTTAGAATGACTGTTGCAATATTCCTAATTTGCTTTAATTTAGTTTATAGCTTAGATTTCTGAACGAAGTACTAGCATCTTGTTAAACAAGTATCAAGATTCTGTCATAAACTGATGATCATTATACTTCAAAAGGCTTTTTTTTATCGTGGTTGCTTGGAATTAGGCTTTTAGTTACATATTGCTTCTTATAAATTTTATAAAATGTGCTACTATTTGGGCTGGGCCTGCCAAAGACAACATATTCAGACATCTGAATGGAGAGTGAAGACAAATGCCTATAATTCGGAAGGAACTACTGAAATTAGCTTTAAGAAATTCCAAATGTTGAACTGCAAAATGGTGAAATGTGTTTTCTTGTGCCTCTAGAATTGATTTTTTGTCTTTACTTTTTATTTTGATATGTTCTCAGAGTAGATCAATGTTCTAATTGCTTTCAACTTGATTAAGTCATTGAAAATGAAAATAAAATTGTGGTCGAAAAATTGTATCAAACAAGAAGATTGATACATAAACTTTATACATAAACTTATACTGAAGCACAGTTTGCGTGTTAAAAAAGGTAGTCCTCAACTTACGATTGGTTGCTTAGCCACCATTCAAAGTTATGATGGACACCGACCCCCCCAAAAGCTACTTATGATCTGAAATTTCTGATGACTGTGTCTCCCATCATGTGACCACATTTTGGGTGCTCAGCAATCAACCCACAAATGACTGTTTGAAGCATCTTACCTGTTTCCTATTCCTGTAGTTTTCAAAAAATTCTAAAAAATCAGCGCCTTATGTCTTTTCATATACTTAATACTTTTTTTTTAATTTCACTAATTTACCCAGAATACATATTCAGCTAATGGATTTTAATTTCCTGCATCTTTTTTGTAAAACCTTTCTCTACCGGAGAAAGAAAGGTTTTGCAATTCAGCCAATAGCTACTCTTTATAGGCCCCAGTCTTCTTTACTCCCTCTTCACTCCTATGTATAGGCAGGAGGAGATTCAAAGACAGCCCAAAGACCTTTGCTGCCCTTTATTGCTGTCCTAGCCATACAATATATTAATTTTAAAAATATAGCTTTGTCCAAGCTAATACATAGGTATCCGTTAAAAAACACGAATTAGGGATTCAGATATGAACCAGAACTGGGTTCAGTCATGTCAGGACTAGAATATGAAGCAATGCTGATAAATAATATGCATATGAAACAACCAGAGGCCAGAGAGGCAGCAGTCCTGTTCAAGTGAGTGGTTTCATGCCCAGGAAGGATTGGTGGGTCACTAGGATTTAGTTAGTCCAAGAAATTCTTGGGTGATAATTTCAAAGGATTAAAATCTAACAAAGCTAAAAATTTCAAAATGCTAAAAAATTTAAGGATACCAGTCAAATTTTGCCATGCACCGAAGCAGAAGGGGAAGTTCTGTATTGTATATTTCCACCAGATGTGAAAGTTGTTGCTTAAACATTGAATTATGATAGACCCTGTGATAGTGACTATCTGATTGTTGTAGTAAGGAAGAACAGTGCAAGAGGATCTCCAGATGATGTGATCAGGTGCTCTAAATCCTAACTGGGATAGATTAGGTAAGATATAAAGAAAGAGGGGGAAAAAACAAAGACTTCAGAATAAAAGTCGGATTACAACAGGAAGAAGGCCATGAAGGATTGAGAGAGAAAAAGAAACAAATCAGCCGAAGGAGATTTAGAAAAGGAAAAGAAAGTGAAAGGAGAACAGAGAGTCCTGTAGAAACAAGGGCAATATCCTTTCCAATTTGAAAGAGCAAGGCAAATCCTTGACTGCAAGTCTCTTTTGGTAATTCAGCCTGTAGAGCATTGCCAGGTTCCTTGCTATAAATATGTTTTCAGAGAAGGTCAGAGGAGGCATAAAGCCTTGAAAAATTTACCTTATTCAAATATCAAACATTTTTCTTCTAACTACCTTTTCCTACAATGAAAGCCCTCTTGTTTAATATGGGAAATTGGGCTTCATTCATGAAAAACACTAATTGGAATAAGACAGGGAGGAGATCCCTTTTAGATGAAAAGTCTGTTTTTCAGGTATGTATGTATGTTCTTTTTCCCTAAGATCTGTAAATTGAAGCTCACACATTTAGTCACTTCATAATAATGTAGCATGTTACTTATTTGACAGCTGGAGTCTATCTATTCTGAGCATCCTAAATGTGGATGAGTCTTGCCTCCGTTTTTAGAGGCCACAGCCTGCTTCCTCCCGAAAGTGGAATAAAGTTTTCCTCGCAGCCTGCTCATTTGCTCCTTGAAGTGCTGGCCAATTTGGCTGAACAAGGCAGACACAAATACATCATATTACATTTCCCTCACTGCCAAGTTCTAGACTGCTTCAGCAATAGTGTGAGGAAGCCAAGGCAAAGAAAAAGAGAGGAAATCGCAATTAATTTAATCTTCACCAAGGCTATATTAAAGCATAGCCGCAAGATGCTGAGATGCTGCGTTGGAAACAGGGAGAACATGTTGATGTGCCTATGTTGAAAGTCATCCTAGTTCATGATGGCAACATGACCGACAAAGATCAGATTTTAGAATAAATGTGCCAAAATGAATATAGCAACCTGATCATCATGGCAACAGTTATATTTATAGGAACCCTTTTTTCTATAGCCAGTGGTCTGTATTCTGAAATATACCAAGTTCTTATGGCATGATGAGGCAATGTTGGCTCCATTTAACAGGAAGAGTGATACAATTATGGTACAAACATGTTCAGACTAGTCTCAGAAAGAAACTTCTGATTTGCTGCCCTTCTCTCTCATGACGGGAGGCACATATTGTTATTTAAAATTTGCTGGTGACGATACTTTGATAACTAAATCTTGCTACTAGGCCACTAGTGACCTCATCTTGAATGAGGTAATTTTACATTATTATAAGAATTACAAAATATAAATGTTTAAGTTATAAATAACCAAATAAATTACTTCAATAACGTAATAATAAATATTGAAATAATAATTAGATTAAATAATCAAATTAAATTAAATTCAAAGCAAAAATGTATCTGCTTAAGTTGTTTTAACTTTCAATTTCAGAATTAAAGGATATAGGATACACTCTATTTCTGCATATTTTTCCTCCTCTTTAGATGAGCAAAGTTAGCCTAGCCTTAGCTATTGAAAGCCCTATTCTTTTCCCAGAACTTTGCAGATACAGGGTTTCTCATTGCTCCCTTTGAAGTACATATGTTTTGGTATAGAATTGAGAAATATCTGGAATGGAGAATAGTTTGCCTTATATCTGAAGGTATTTGGCTACAAAATTTCTTATCAGGCTTGGGACCGACTATAACATTTCTTTTTCAGGAGATTCATCTCAGGACTCTAATGCAAAGATGTGTGTATTGTGGGTCATCCATTTGGATTTTCAAAGCAACACACAGATTTCTGCCACCTATCTTTGCTATTATATAATAATAATAATAATAATAATAATAATAATAATAATAATAATAATAATAATAATAATAATAATAATA
>JANHFO010003189.1:33135-50923 GCA_032468095.1 Pareas carinatus | reverse complement strand
ATTGCAGTCTGCTTGTGCTTTGCTGCTACTTCTTTTGGTACAGACCCTTCTGTCCTGCGCACCATCCTTGTAACCAACGAACCTATTTGTAGCCAACACTGGTTACAAGCCAGGGGTGCTCTGACATGCCCCAACAGTCATAAGTGCAAAGATCAGTCATCAATCTCTTTTTTCAGTGCTGTGGCAAACTTCGAATGGTCACTAAATGAATAGTTAGTTGTAAATCGAGGACTTCCTGTAATGCTCATTCAGTGCTCGTCTCAAAAAAAAAAAGAATATTGAGATTGTATCTGTGGAAGACCCAATATTTTCCATTTGTTTCTTACCATCTATTTGGCCAACTTGCTGTTGTTCCTCTTCTGTTTCATCTTCCTCATTCAGTTCTTCATCGTCTTCATCTGAGAAAAACGAGGGGGAAATAATTTAGACTCACATCTAGAACAGAGCTATGGCCTCTGTGCCTTAAGTATCTCAGATGCTTATGACGTTTTTGTGAAACTTTATTTCTATCTCTGCTTGGTGCCTATCAACTTTCTGCTTCTCGCCCCTCAGAATTTTTGCTGCGGGAGTTTGCTTGTGCACTAGATCTCCAACCTTGGTCCCTTGAAGTCCACAAGCCTTAAAGGGACCAAGGTTGGAGACCTCTGCACTAGAATATCAGAAAGCACCAACTTCTCATGGGAAATAGCAGACATTAGCCCCCAAAGCAAGTACAGGTAGTCCTCGACTTATAACCACAATCGGGTCACTTGTTTCTGAGATGGGTGGTTATAGAAGTTTGACAAATGCAGGTAGTCCTCAAGTTAAGGCTACAGCCGAGCCCAAAATTTCTGTTGCTAAATAAAACATTGGTTAAGTGAATTTGCCCCATGTTATGACTTTTCTTGCCACCGTGGTTAATTGAATCACTGCAGTTGTTAAGTTAGTCACATAGTTGTTAAGGGAACCTGATGTCCCCATTGACTTTGCTTGTCTGGCAGTCGCAAAAGGGAATCACATGACCCCGGGACACCTCAACCGTCATAAATATGCCAAGCATCAGAATTTTGATCATGTGACCGTGGTATGTGTGTGTGTGTGTATGTGTGTGTGCGCACGCACGCGCCTGCGCGCTGCAATGGTCGTAAGTGTGAAAAACAGTCAGAAGTCCCTTTTTTCAGCATTGCTGCAACTGAACAATCACTAACTCAACTATTGAAAGTTGAGGACTGCCTGAATAGAAGGAAATTGGAGAGCAACAAGGAATCTGCTCTCTCAAATCCCCCAATATGAAAAACTGATGAATGTTCTCTTAGTTCTTACTATTTGCTGAACATTTATCTGATTTGGCACTCCTCCTCAAAGTAATCTAACGTCAGTATTTGATGAAATATATTTGGCAGGATGCTAGGTAGGTATTATTTGAATGTTGATATGCAAAGGTAATAATAACCGGATGCACTATGCTGTTTGCTGCAGTGATTTCCATATCTCTATCTCTCTATCTAAGCTATATCTATATTTCTCTATCTCTATCTCTGTCTCTCTGTCTGTCTGTCTTTTACGACCCTGTAATCTTCTGCTTCGGGATGTGGTCAGGGCAACTGACTAGAGCTGGTCATTTACTGGCCGGATGCCCTTCTTGACGCCTATGCAGATTTCACAGCAGAGAGAGAAACATCTGTCGCCACCTAGGATTGAACTCTCAACCTTCCACGTGGGAGGTGAGTGTTTTCACCTTTAGGCCACTGTGACGCTTGATTTTTATATTACTTATTACACCTTATATTTTCCTTGGTCTGAACAACATAATGTTTAAGAGCTGTCTTTGCCACCTGGGCTGTCTTCAGCTGATTGATGCAGTACTGGTTTCTCCATCAAAAGGAATGCATTCGATAAATCAGAAGACTCAGAAGAGCTATGTGCGTTCAGAGATATTAGCAATATAAACTTCAGGCTATATACTTCTTACATCTTGAATGGGCACCTCTGGATTATCGTACCTCCTTCGAAGTCGATGCTCCTCAAGGCTTCTGTGATACTTTCCAAATCTACGGTGAAGTAGTCCATGTTTTCAAAGCCTGTCTCAACCTTCTCCAACTGACCACCTTTTGACGCATCCAGGATTCTGGAGCACAGATGAGAAAAGAAGTTTCCTTTTATAACACGATGACATGATGAATGTATACGTACTTTATGACCATGAATGTATCTTATGTTTATATACACAATACATGATTAAGACCGTGGTTTGTTGATTGCAACTTATACTTACTTTAAGACTATGAATGTATACACAATTGATTATGCCTACATATGCAATGGCTATGCCTATATATACAAATGATCGTGATTATGCTTATATATTCAAATGTCTATGAAATGTATCTTTGATTGTATCTTTGTTTTAATCAAAGTTGTATGTAGGTATTGAGCATGCTCACTGAAGACAAATTCCTTGTGTGTCCTGACACACTTGGCAAAATAAATTCTGATTCTGATTCTGAATATGAATATCAGAAAAATTAAGAATACAGGAAGTCACATTGAGAACTGCATAGAGTCAAAGCTGAATGAACCTATAATATCTTTCTCACCTAAAGTTAAAGAATATGTCACTCATTTTTCCTCAAACAATTTTTTCAACTCAGAATTTTTTTAAAAAAAGCAGAAAGTGCAAGTATTATGAAGAATTTTATAATTACCTAAATTGTTAATATGGCACCTTCTATTTCAGTGTGGTCTTAGCTAAGATTATTTCATCAGGTAAGGCAGGGGAAAAGAAGGAATTAAATAAAGAAAAACCTCCCAAAATGCAGAATATATTTTGCAACCATAAATGGTAAAAGGGCTCCTGTTGTTCTGGCAGAAACCGATAGCGTAAGGTTTTGATTTACAGAAACAGCTTTGCACAAAACCTTGTAGAAAATGTTGTGCCTGTTATAAGAATGCAATTAACTTTTTTTTCCATACTATTGGAATATTTTTTTTAAAAAAAGTAGACTCATATTTTTGCCAATGTTGGGAACAAATCGGAGAAACAAAGATGACAATCGGATTAGAAGTTTTCCTGGGACTGAATTAAATATTTTTTTCTTCCCCAGAAATAAGATTTACAGTTCAGGATGAGTTGGGTCATTACATAGAGTTTTTAATCCACATTATTCATGAAATAATCGCTCTGGCTATAGATAATCTGCTGCTTAAATGCTATCTTGCTCCAGCTCACTGGTTGGATCCATGTGGTTCCTCCATTTTAAACCTAGAGTGGACTTGAGTTACCATTTTTAACTTCTCACTATGATGTTTGGAATATCATAGAGTTAATGTTGTTCGGAGTCATCAACGATAAAACCAACAGTAAAATGTTAACTATCTCTTCTAAGTCAGGAAGCAGGGCTTAAGGTGGCCTCTGGAAGAAAACGCTGTTTGAAATCTGCCACTGAGAGAGTCATACGGCCAAGGCAAGCATGTGATCTAGGAGAAGGAGTATGGAATCCAATCATGCCGAAGCCATTGTAAAACTTTCTTCCTCAAATCAATGGACTAGATACCAATCTTGGAGGAAGAGGGCTGACAAAGAAACTTGATTGGCCAGTGGGAAGGATGAGACTGATTAGACAGTGGTCGCTGTTATGGGGAAAATAGGAGGAAGGAGTTTTAGGTATGTTCATTACGGTAAATTTCTTAAAAAGTAATAAAGGTCGGATAAAAATCTAATAAATAATTTTTTAAAATAGCTCACAAGTAGTTCTTGTTTGAATAGAGATTTCTGACACTGCTTTCTTTGGCTGTTTGATAGTAGAAGAATGCTGTGGCTGAAAAACAGATTGTCCTCAGCCTCAAGTCCCATATCTTTCTGAAAAAAAGAGACCAAATATGTTTACAGGTATTCCTTGGTTAGCGATCACTCCTCCAGTGTCCATTCAAGCATCACCATAGCAAATGGATTGCCATAATTTCCATTGCTAAGCAGCATGGTCATGTGACATTGCACTTTATGACTGCATCACTTAGCGATAGCCATTCTGCTCCCAGTTGCTGTTGTAAACTGAAGACTACTTATATTGTAGCTGGTATTTTTTTTATTGCTAGTGTAAGAGATTAGGTTGATTTCCCCTTGCCATGGTATGCTTTCTGCAAAGCAGACAGTGCAATCTCTTAATCATCCCCCACGAATGAATGATTTGCTGCTGTAATTAGAACGTGAGACTTCCAAATGTGATAGAGCTTAAGATGTTGAATTTCTATGGATCAGATAATTTAAAAAAAGATATGAACATCTTGCTTATTTTTTCACTAAACACTCTTAACCATACAACTTCCCTTCAAAAGTTGTAAGGTGCATTCTCCTTCTTCCTTTGCTCGCTCACGGCTTATGTTCAATCTGATTGAAGGACTTTCTGACCAAAAGAGCAATTTAGGATTGCCTTCTCTCTCAATAATATTTTTTAATTAAAAGTAAACATTTGAAAGAATGTTCTTCTGTCATACTAACATATCATGTAAAACATAAGACAATAATTTTATTCTAATGAAAGAAATATATCAGAGAGCTGTGATGGATTTTGCCATATCATTGATCATCATCAGACTGACTTTATTTTGGTTATTTTAGATGCAGATGATTTGAGAGATCGTTAAGAGTTTGTCTGTGGAAATTGGTGTAGGATGAGGAATGGCAGAAGATAGTATAATTTAAGAAGCAGAACTTGAATTCAACATGTGGGAAACTTTAGCTTGCACTGGACTCTCTTTAAACACACACAAACACACACACACTTATTTTACTCTCTTTTCTCAGTATCCCAATAACATTTTCCTTCCTAGATGGCGTCTGAAGTAGCCTCCATTTGTTTGGTGGAATAACTAAATAGAGTTCCTTGGTGCTCTTTGGGAAAAGGAGGGGATAGCCTCAATGTGTGTGGCCACAACTCTTTCTGCATTATTTACTCTAACAACAAGCTAGACAAATAAATCAGGTTCTCTTCAATTTTGGCTGTCTTGAGTCGACAACTGAATAAACATGAATTACATATAATGATGTGGGGATTTTTTTCTGCTTGTGTTCCATGTCAGTTGTGTTAGAAAGGTATGTCAACGTTTACTAAAAATGCTGATGGATGAGTGTTGAGTTACTAAGGAGTACTGAGTAGATGAGACAGTTTTTTAAAGCCTGATCTGGAATGACTTCATAGCAACATTGTAGGGTTCTTTCTTGGAAGATACCTGTTTCAGGTATGATATTTGTGAATTGCTAATATTAAGCTTGGAGGTAGATCATTTCATTTTTACACTCTTAGCATTGATTTGTTAACTTATTTTTTAAAAACACTTAAACAAATCATTCCTTTAACTCTCGTGCTTATTTATTTACCATGTTTATATCTCTACTTCATGGTGACCTATGTGTTTTCAGGGTAAAACTGATATGAGACTGGGCAGAACTTGCTGTAAAAATAATATACAATGGAAATGACCTTTTAAAATCACTAATAATCCACACTGTTGTGGAGACACTCTTGTAATAAGAGAAGAATGTTCTGGAATTAGTAGTCAAGCCATTATCATATAGTTATGTTACAAGAAGCATATATAACAAACAGGTTGAAGGAGAGGTACTTAGATGTATAGTTTTTTGCACTAGGGAATAGCCATCCTATTTAAAGCTGGCATAAATTTCAAGATTGAAAACATTTTGAAAAATAAGAATGTTTGGAATATATTTATAAAAGGGGAAATGTGATGATAAAACTTTAACTAGTATCTATATACTCTTCAAATCAGGGTCAGATTAGATTAGTTTTCTACAAAGTAACATAGATCATTTTATAAAAGGAAGATACTTTATTATTGATGCATTAAAGCCTCAGATGTGTAAAAGACTTCTAAATTTAATGCATAGAAAATGTTTGTTAACTGATTTAATGGAATAAAAACTAGGATAGGTTAAACTGTAAACTATCAAGTTACTATAGAGGCTTCATCCCTGTTTGACACCTTTTTTATTTAATCTTAGCCATGAAGTTTCCAAAGAAAATGTAAAAGACACCAGTCAATAGAGAATGACTTGAGTTTACTCTGGATTTTATCCTTATGAATAAAATGAAAAGCTGCTAAGGCCAATAAAGACAACAAATAGGAAAGCCTGGAGCACGAATTAGGGAAAATCTCTTACAAAATTTCCCAAGAGTTTATTTAAACTGGAGACAGGACACAAATGCCATTGAAGATCAAGATTTTTTATTGTGGTATTAGAGGCAATAGAAGCAAACCTAAGAAGGATGAGGATGCAAAGTCTCATTATAGATTTGTGGAAAATAAAATACACATTTGATAGTTGATTGAATATGATTGGTTATGGCAGCATCTTATATGTTAATGAGGTCAGATGTGGGATGGATTTTGTGAAGCAATGGGGTGAAACTACAAAAACAGTGGTGCATTGAGAGAGCAAGCACCATACTGTATTCTTTGAATTTGGTTATTTCTAGTGAGTTACTTTTAAGGTTTATCTTATATTAGCCTTGCTTCCAGAAGCCTCGACTCGCCTCCTAGTATCTTCTCTCAGCTTTATCAACATTCCTTGGCATTTTAAATGTTTTATGGCTGAGCTAACAGGGTTTCTTGTTTCTCAAGTCTCTGGAAATGTCATTAGGGAGGGCTATGTTGTCTTTTGTCCTAAGTAATCCCTTATTTTCTTTTGCATGGCCTTATGACTTACATACAAACTGGATCTCTGGCAGCATTCTCTCCTGCTGTGCCTTGATAAGCTGGCGACTGGCTTGCTCAAGCAAAGTTCAGTTTTAACAGAAGACATTTGCTGTTTATTCCTTCTTTCACCCATCTGATCAATAACAGATTTTGTGGCGGAAATAGTGGGGAGAAAGATAAAATTTGGGATCTCTTCAGCCCTAGAACTACAAGTTTATTAGCTAATGATTACATCTTTGGGTTGTTCTAGACCAGTGATGGTGAACCTTTTTGAGACCGAGTGCCCAAACTGCAACCCAAAGCCCACTTATGTATTGTAAAGTGCCAGCACACACGCCCCCCTCCCTGAGACACCCCCACCCCCCTGGTGATGTGCACCCATGACAATCCCACGCCCCAGGGGACATGCTCACCCACCTTCAGGTTCTTCGGCGGTGGTGGAGCACTTTCCTTCCGCCCAAGCTTCTTCTCCAGGGCGGCGGGGCACTTCCTCACCACTCGGGTGGCTTTTCCCAGGTCAGTGTTGCACGCCCAGACACCTGGAGGGCTTTTCTCAGGTTCATGTTGCACCCCTCAGCCGCCCGGAGGACTTTTCCCATGTCGCTGTTGTACCCCCCAGCCTCCTGGAGGGGTTTCCCTGGGTCGGCGGTGTACCCACCAGCCACCCGGAGGGCTTTTCCCAGATCGGTGCTTTCCCCAACCACTTGGGTGGCTTCTCCGGGGGCAGTGGAGCACTTACATGCCGCACAGGTGGCTTCTCTGGAGGCGGCGGGGCGCTTACCTGCTGCCCATACTCCTGCATGCGGTGGGTCTCTCCTTGGCTCGCTGCTAAAAAAATGTTTCTTACTTTCCTGGGCGAAGGCGCACATGCCGCCGAGAGGGCTCTGCGTGCTGGCTGTGGCACGCGTGCGATATGTTTGCCATCACTGTTCTAGACTGTTTCTTGGCTGTTTACCTTCTCTTTGAAATAATAGAAAAATGCTTGCCTTCAAAAAATATATATATATCTGGGAAGCTTTCTCTGATCTGTTCTTCTCGGATGGCAGACGTCCTTTTTTTTTGCTTTTGTTTCTACTATTGTAGTATAAAATAATTACTTCTGGTTTTATCTGAGCTCAAGCTTTCAGCCACTGATAGCTTCTATATGTCTACTGTCCATTGTATATGCTGGATCCTGTATATTGAATCTCATGGCAAATCTTCCTCCTCAGTCACCTGAATCCATAGGCACACTATCTCTTCTTGAATATACTATTTATCTTTTATTTGTCCAAACTTTCATGCAAAACTGTTTGAGACTTGCTTTATTTAGAAAATTCAAACACAGAATTTTATAAACAGGCAATTATGCTAATTTTACATGCTGAAAACTAAGGAACATTTTACTTTGCTTGAGTACATTCTATTCTATTCCATTCCATTCCATTCGATTCGATTGTTCTTAGTAACTAGATTTTCTTTTCTCTGACATCCTGTGTCTTCATTTTTTTAACTTTGAGCTTCAGGTTATTTACTGAGTATCAACATAAACTTTAAGAGTGTTTTCTGATTCCATTTTTTCCATTAGTACTATCAAATCACTGAAAAACTGAAATTATAATTGAAATTATTTTCACAATGCTGTCCCAAGGATTGCATTATGCATTGGTTTATATCACATGTCTTTTATTGGTCTTTAATTCATTCCTTCTCACTATGGCTAATTTAGTTCTTTCCCATTAAAGCATTGGTTATTCAGCAGCCAGGGATCAAACAGTAATATTGGATTCAAAATAAAAGTAACACATTTTACTAAATATTCAAAATTGTATGCATCCTGTTGTCCAACATGAAAAAAGATTCTTGAAATATTTTTGTTTTTCAACTGCAGAATACACTGGTAAGAAAAATATCCCGTTTGAAATTTTATAATTTAAACTGTGACTCTGATGGGAGACAACAGAGGCAAGGGGATTCAGGAAATTCCAGAGTAACAGGAGAATGCTATCAGCAAATCCAGCTATTTATAGAGGAGCGTGTTTGGATTTGAATTTGAATAGTTCGACATTTTTGTCTTGCTCCTCCCTTTGAAGGAGTCCAAATCAAAGGGCAAGCTTCCCAATTGATGAAGCAACCACTTTTAAGTCGGCAAGCCTCCACAGACAACCTCAGAGCCAAGTCTTGTGCCTCAACCTTGAAAGGGGGTTTGGCAAACCACACCTGGTCAGGAAGACTGGCAAGCAAGCATGCCAATAGTTGCTTTGCTGTAGACCAAGTTAAAAGAACAGCTAAACATAAGTACTTCAACATTAGTTCTGTAATAAGATCTCTGCATATAATTCTAAGGAAGAAGTTTTCCAGCTAAGAGTTCTGCATTTCTTTATTATTTTACCCTTTTTCCATTCAAAAAGAGAGATTTTTGAACTTAAAAAATCATTCTATCTGCAGTTTGGGTTTTGAGTCTCCAGTGTATGTTAATATGGCAAGAAGATATTTGGTAGGGATATGGCTGCTTAACTGCATTTGTGGTGTTGTATATGAGACGGTCGTTTTATGGTGCCACTTTGCTATATTGAGTGTTTGCTGTTGATGTTAAGGGAGAGGGTTTCTAGTGATAGCATTGCTTCTTGTTTAGCAGCACCCTTCTGCTAGCAAAATCCTTTCACCTTTATGGGATGAGGCAATTTTCTCATGAAGGATATATTTTTCTTTAATTCTGTTAAGATCCAGTTAATATGAAGGTGTACTAAATCTCAAACCCTACATTTATTATTTGACTTTTGCAAATTACCTCCATAATATCTCAATGCTCTTCTCTGTAGTAGTTCAGGGTTTGTAGTATTATTACAATTGTAAACATGTTGTGCTTGGTGAGGCTCCTTGAGTTATGCCAAGCTCACTTTCTTGTGTGTGTAGATTACACTATACTCGATTTACCCAAGAAGAAAACCATATATAACTTAATAATTAGGAGCAATGGGAGGGGTGAGCTGCCTTACATTCCATGATAGGAACAATAATAGATTTAAAGGCATTATTAGAATGAGAAAACGATTGCAGATTAAAGGGAAATGATGGGCTTGCTTCTCAATGAATTTTAACCTTTTCTCTCACATATATGCAGTGTTTCTGTCTTTTCATCCAGTTGCCTCTTCAATTTTTCTCTACAAATGATGCAAAATTGCAGTAGAAACTTGGTCTGTCACACTGTGTGTAAGTTCCATTGCATTGCATTAAAATAAGGCTTTGTTCTATTAAATTCTATTTTAAATTCTATTAAATTTTATTTATTCTATTTATTCATTTCTAAACTCAGTTTTGAAATACAACCCATTCTTGCAGTGACAGAGCATATGGACTTCCTGTGAAATGAACAGGAAATGGTCAGTGAAGTTTGATTGCTCTTTTTAAATAGTATTCTTGTGGCAGGTATCATAATTCTAATAAACTGTCTAATAAAAAAAAATAGGCAGGATATTCAATCACTACGTTGTAATTTTATTCTCAAGAGATGGTGACAACGATGTATGATTGTTTCCCCAGGCAATGATGTGTGCTGTTACACAACTGCCTCCGGTACATCTGCATAAACAATGAATGGAAGGAAGCTGGGAGTTTGCATTTGAAAGTGACACAAGCATGGCACATCCTGAATGTAATGTGTAATGCATACTGAAAAACTCTTCTCCAAAACTATATATTTCACACTTACAATGTTTAGACAGAATATATACAGTGCGCAAATAGATTATGAACAGTATATTGTCAGCTTGCAGTTTCCCTAATATTAATTAAAATAAGGTAAATTGGAACACAGAGAGAATTAATATGTATAACTGGCCTTTTTAAGCAGAGTTGCTCTTATGTGTTTAATGTCCAGTTTAGTTCCCACCCAGCGCACTCCCAGTCAATCCCAAAATCCACATATGTCACTCAACTGAGCTAACAAAATATACAGGTAAAGTGTTTATTTGTTAGGGTGCTCATAGAGTCACATTTGTAATGAGAGGCCCAATTAGAGTTAGTCAACAACAGCATCTATTGCTAATTATTGGTGTAATTATTGTCAATTACAACTTTTTTTGTGGAGGGTATCCTTGAATCAGTCTTGAATCCTGATAACTGGACAATGTTCCTTTAGTTTTCTTTGCAAGTTTATGGATTTGCCATGACTTCCTTTTTAGGGCTGAGGGAGTGGTTGCCCAAAGTCACCCAGCTGCCTTTCATGCATAAGGCAGAACTAAAACTCACAGCCTCGTGGTTTCTAGCCTAGAACCTTAATTACCCATTTCACCAAACTGGCTTTATCTCACATCTTTGCTGCAAGAATAGAATTAGTAAGGAGTGAATTGAATTATTGTGAGGTTATCTATATGGGGTTGCCCCTAACAGTGGCTTGGAAACAGCAAGTTGCAGGTTGATTTCACTTCAATACAGAAATTGGATCTGGAATTTCTGTCACTAAGACACATGACAGACAAAAAAGAAAGTATAAATGCAGAATCTGTGCAATATCTAGCTGTCTCACTTTATTGACATAGTGTCCAATTCCAATAAATGAGTAATATACTTAGTTTTTGTATACATCAATGCGTATGCATGGGTGTGGGAACAGACCGACAGACAGACAGACCGACAGACAGACAGACAGACAGACAGACAGACAGACAGACTTGTAAAATGTAAAAGACCAGGACAAAAACTAATAATAGCATGAATAATTGTTAATTGAAAGTAATTGGCTTTCAAGGTCCACTCCTAAAGAAAATTGATTGACCATTTATATTTCTCCTTTTCTCTCTTTGTACCGTGACAGATTCATAGATATATAAAAACACATGCATGCTATGTGCCCCTTTTTCCTTCCAGCAGAAAACATAAAAGAAGAAAAAAGCAGAATGGGGAAGGAAGCGGGGGAAGGTCAACTTGGAATGGAAAGAAAAAAGAGAACAAAACTGGAGGGGAATGAGGTGAGAGAAGAAGATTGCTGGCCAAGGAAGGATGGAAAAAAGAGATTGCTATCTACAAGTAGAGAGTCAGCAAACCACAGATTTGCTAGCTGAGGCACAACTCAGTTATCTTTGGTAGTTTCAATCTTACTGAGCATTGCTGCAGAGAGACAGATGGCCATTTGGCTAAGAGATGTATCGGCTTTGATGCTTACAAGCTTTCTTTTAATGTGAACAAGTTCTATAATTGCCTTCTTGGACAGTACTGTCAAATGTCTGGGCTAGTTGCAATAAAGATGATTATCTTTTTGGATTGTCTGCACAGGTTGTGGATTAGCGGTATGATTTTGCAGTGGTCTAGCTCTTTCCTGAGCCAACAGTTCCAGGCAGTGTTACTAGGGAGATGTTCAGCCTTCGACTACCATAGCGTAGAATATCCCAAGCCTCTTCCCTTTTTTAACATCTTCATGGAATACCTGGCAGGATTTTGTTCAATTTTATAGAAGACAGCAGCAGATTTAAATGATTTTAATATCGACAGATTTTGTTGTTTTAAATGCAACTGTTGTACACCACCTAGAACAGTGTTTTTCAAACTTGGCAACCTTAGGATGTGTGGACTTCATGTCTGCTGACTGGGGAATTCTGAGTTGATCCACATATCTTAAAGTTGCCAAGTTTGAAAAACACTGATCCAAAGTTATTTAAATAGGCAGCCTACCAGTAATCATAGTTATTAAGCAACTAATTAAATATACTAAATGGTTTAAAAAGTTTAAAAAGAATAAACAGGACGGACTTTGTATACATTAACATATTTGAGCAGTATTATAATTTGTGGGATGCTATTTGTGTAGATTGAGGGTGAAGTATAGTGTGAGGAAATTCTCCAGTATGCAGTATCCCTGAAAAACTGCTCAGTATTCATGTTTTTCATGAACTGCATTTCCTCTCCGCTTTCTTTATTCGACTGAGAAAGTATTAATTGATACATCTGTGATTAAAAACAGGATAAAAGCGTGATTTTCTTCTTAATTACTTAAATCAATTCTTCATCTTGCCTGATTTCAAACAGTATTTTTGAATATTCTTTTCCCAAAGGATTTGTATGCATCTATCATATTATTCATAATTAATGAACAATGTCTGTGGCATCACAGGATGACTTCCATGAACAGAAAAGCAATTAGAGATCCAATAACTTAAGACAATTTTAAAGCCACATGTTTTTCAGTGATGGCATATAAATTTTCAGTTAGAAGTGAAGTGAATAAAGGGGCTTCAATTAATAATATCAGGTTTACTTCTCTATTATCTAAATCAATTCTTTGTCATCAGGATTACATTTAGCAGCTCCTGTTTGAAAGATGGTAATCATTATGATATAATATACCATCAATTTATTTCCAGTAAACTATTTAGTGATTTATTATTTGTTTAGTGAATGGCTTCTACAGAGATCATGCAATCGCTGATATACAAATTTACTTTAAATAAAACATCAATGTATATGTATAAGATTCGTAGACATTACAATATAGAATAATATATTACCGTAAATTAAGATAAAACCATAATAAAATCACCATAATATGAAGCCATAGAATTGCATAGAATTATCAGCCCAACTAATAATAAATTAATATGATACTTTAAATTCTGTGGGTTTTTTCCTCCCCTCATATTCTCTCACCACTATTCTTGCAATAATTCAGTAAAGTAGATTCCTGTTGTAACATTCTGAGATTTATTTATTTATTTATTTAAATGACTCCATCTTGAGAATTGATGGCAAAAGGTGAAATTTGAATCAGGAAGTTGATTTAACTCAGTTTTTAATGCAAAAGTCATCCCCCCACCCCCCATTTCTTTAATCCTCTTTTGCTGTAAGGAGCCTTTTGTAGGATTAGTTCACAAAAACATTTGCAGCTTGACTTCAGAACAGTAGTTTGCCTCCCATTACTTTTCAAATGTAGCTAGCATCTTCACCTTCCATTAACATCATTCTGGGCATCTGTAATATGAGTCCAAATTGGATTCTTGCCATAACTGAAATGTAGACGTGGAGAGGATTTAATACTGTTAGGAGAGACACAGCAGGCCTTGCTTAGTGACGGCTGTTGCAGCATTTCAAAAGCTAAATTTAGATGTGTTGGAAAGAGCAAGAGGGCCCTGTCTCATGAATTTCTGCTTTGCTTGTGACTTTCCTTATTCTTTTTTTTAAAACAAAAACTTGGCACATGAAACAAATTTAAATGGATAGAGACAGGAGATGTGGAAAAGTGGAAATGAAGCTGGGTTCTGATTAAATTCTGGATACCTCTTAGTCATTATTGATGCCTGTAACCCCCAGCCACCTACAGCGTTCATTGCTTGAAGTAGCTGCAGTGCAAGTTAGCATAGGGAAAATGGGATGTTATAAGAAGTAACATGCTATGTTGCTGTTGGAGAGAAACCTGCTTCTTCAATTTTCCTTCTGTTACTTGGGTACATGGCTCAGCAAGCTGCAGCCTTAATTGTTTTAGCAGGCAATTTCCCTCTATACTGTGAAAAAGATATTTCCACCCCCCTTCTACAAATTTGTGTGTGCCAAAAATATTACTGCCTTAAGTCTAGAACAGATATGAATAAATAAATAACCAGGACATTACAAGCTACAACCAAGATGATAATAGCTGAGTGGTCTTTATATGTATATCAACAAGCTTGGGGAATTAAAGATGCTGGAAAGAAAATAAAATGTAGAGAATTCTTGTATTATATATGGTCGGTTACATTGCAGCAACATATTGATTGATTGACCAAATCCATATAGACATGTAGATTGATGTGATTCATCTGTATCTTTCAGATCTTCTAACAGTGTGCCAAGATTGATATGAAGTATTTGTTGAGTTTCTTGTCTATCCACGGAATTCTCAACATCTTCTCCAAAACCAAATTTCAAAGCAGTTAATATTCTTACTTTCTTCTTTAGAATCCAAGTTCACTTCTCTAGAGTGTCATGGTGAATACAGTGTCTTGCACAATTCTGATCTTTGTAGGTATAAACACACCATAGTGTCTGAATGTCTATTTCAAGGCCTTTGTGGTTGTCGTACTTTTTTGATTACTTGTTCTTTTATTGTTGATGGGACAGAAGCTATCTAACATTTCTACATATTCATTGTCAATTCTATTTGTCATTAGTTTGATCTTCTTCAAACATAGTCTTAATCCCCTTTTTTCATGGTACTTTCATGACTAACACTTTCACATCCTTTGTGTTCTAGTTATTGGAGTAGTATCATCACCATACTCCATGTTATTTCTTTCCCCAATTTTAAGACTACATTCATTTTCTTCTAGTCCAACTTCTTTCAATGTATATTCTGCTTATAAGTTGAATAAATAATGGAAGAGTACGGAGCCTTGTTTTATTTTCTAAACAATCTACAGCCAGTCTGCTTCACCATGTTCCATCCATGAGTGTGGTTTCCTAAACCAGTAGACCCCAACCTTTTGGGCACCATGGACCGATTACATGGAGAAAGGTTTTTCCGCTGACCAGAGAGGGAGTGGTTTTGCATGTTCCCTGCATTCTGTAAAAGGGGGGTTGGCTTGTTTTTGTGGCCCGGTTGCTGGCATGCTGTGGCCCAATGCTGATCCATGGACCGAGGGATTGGGGACTACTATCCTAAACTATGTATAGATTTTGCATGAGCTCTTTTGGGATTCCAAGTTTCCTAAGAATATCGCATGGCTTGACATGATTGATACAATCAAAGGTCTTTCTAATGATTTATTGATTTCTTTGTAGGTACTCCTTGACTTTCTCGTTATCCACTATTAACTATCAATCCCTCATGTTCCTCTTATCTTTCCTAAAGCTAGCTTGAATATAGGCCATCTCTCTTTTCAGGTAGAGCTCTAATCTGTATTGAATTATTGTAAGCATCATTTTGCTAGCATATTGAATTATGGGCATGATATTTTTCAGGTTAAGCATTAACATTTTTAAATTTTCATTCCACAATTCCTCCAGTACTCTATCAGTGCTGCTGAAAATGATGCATATATGGATTTCCCATTTCCTTATACTAATGGTAGAACTTACATGATTTCTTTGTAGTCATACTGTGATATCCATGCATATAGCTGCTATTTTGGTAGTTTGGACTGTGTTAACAACAAAGAAATCATTTGATTAGCAGAAATTGGCAAATCATTCTTCTGCTTCATTTCGGTGTCATAGACCATGCAATCAACTGTATTTCCCTTCTTACTATTTCCAACTTTGGCATTCCAGCAGTAATCATAAGCAGCACATCGTATTTCAGATTGACCCTTGACCATAAAACTTGTCAACCTCTTCTTCTGCATCTGTATTTGGAACATAAATACGAATAGACATCATGTTAAAGGGTTAATGTCTAATTGGTATTGTTTAGTCATTGACTGTATTGTTTCCGAGTACTTTGTTGTGTCTTTTCTGTGTATAAAAATACTGCAATTTCTTCTTTTTCTCCCAATGTCCTAACATCTTCTAATTGAAAGTGTACAGTTCTAGTCTGTTTTAGTTTTGATGTCTAACATGGCAATGTGTTGTTGATTCATTTCACCTTTAATTGTGTTGAGCTTTCTCATGTTCATGCTATTTGCATTCCATATCCACCCTGTAATTCTGTCTTTGCAGCTTCAGATTTTCTACTTGTTTTAGATGTTCTTGAAGACTTTCATTTGTCCTTGTCATAAATATCATTGGCACTAAAAAGATTCATAGTTCTACTTCAGTAGCATGTGAGTACCATCCAACCTAAGGAGCTCACCAGTCAACACTATATAGTCAGGAACAGTGTTCAGTATGTACCCAGCAAATAAACAAATATTGGGGATGGAAACATTAATCTTCCTTTGAAATAGATCCTGGATTATAAAGTGTTTAGAA
Organism: Pareas carinatus; assembly: GCA_032468095.1. Taxonomy (NCBI): domain Eukaryota; kingdom Metazoa; phylum Chordata; class Lepidosauria; order Squamata; family Pareidae; genus Pareas; species Pareas carinatus. The sequence continues at coordinate 34,375 of JANHFO010003189.1, read as the reverse complement.
TGGAATATAACAAATGCAACTTTCTGAACATAGCAGGCATATGAAACTGAGCTGGGGGGGTATACAGTATGCTAGAAGGATGAGCTCAAGTTGGAGTATGGACCATCTGTAAGACATGGAATGAAGCAGACTTGTGGTCTTTGAGGTTAGTTGAGATTGCCATTTATTCTATTCCTTACACCCAGCCTACAAATGAAGAGAACACTGAGGGTTCCATCAATTACACATATAGAATTTCACTCTATTGAAGAGCTGCCAAATCCAACTCTGATTATTTTAAGAGAAGGTTTTGGCATACCATAACTGAGCTGGTTGCTGATTGGTATGTATGAAATATTTTTTAATGTATACATTGTGGATGCAAATGATGTTCAAAGGCACACTTATACAGAGGTTATCTTCTGTCTGCATAACAGATCAGAGCATTGTTTGGCTTAAAGTATCATCTGCATTAAATAAGATGTAATATACATAGCAGACTTTCAATTACATATAATTAGTAGACAATTTTCCTATATACTTCGTACATCTTTTTGTTCATATTTCTCTGTATTTATCATTTTACAAACATTGAGATTTATATCTCCCAAAAAAAACCAATGAAATCAAATTGTATTTTGCAAATTGTTACAGGAAGGCATACCTAAAGATGTATCGACCTGTAACTGAAAAGGCTAGCTAGGAACCCACATAATAGAAAATAATATTGTGGCACCTTGTTGTGTTTATTCGAAATATAAGTGCTTCAGTATCCTCCTGAGACATATGGTTGTGTAGAAAGAGTGTTAAATGTTTTGTAGCAAAGTATGGTCTAAAACAGTGGTTTCCAACCAGTGGTCTGTGGAGAGCACTGTTAAGACCACAGTGGACCACTGGTGGTCCATGAAAATTTTTTGATGGTCTGCAGAAAAATCTGGACATTATTTGTATTATTTGCAACTTTCACAGTTGGACTGCGGAGACACGTTTGAAGTTCTGGTTTCTTTAACTTATAGTACCTCAGAGAAATCAGCGCTGAGGGCAGGAATCAGTAAGCATGGCTAGGGGTGTGCCCTGGCCTTTAAAAGCAGACTCTCTTCAGGGGTGAGAGCTGGCAATGGTTTTCCCCAGTGAGTAGCTTCTCTTGGCTCCTCCTTGTCTTTAGGCTGGTAGTGAGGAAGCAGCTTCTTTCAGAGAGAAGGCGAAGCACACAGTTCTTGTTAGATCCGAGCTGCCAGACTGCCAGGAGCCGGCTCAGTTA
>JANHFO010003188.1:135456-150752 GCA_032468095.1 Pareas carinatus | reverse complement strand
ATCTTCGGCTCGCGGGCTGAATACAGTTTTAACCAGAAGGTTAATCTGAGATGTGGAAGTCTCTCTTTACATGGCTTTGCCTTGTCCTAAATTGCAAATGAGAAACTATCCCATCTCACTAGGTTGCATTGATGCTTTCCCTTATATTTAATGTTTTGTTTATAATGTTTTAATCTTTTATGCTTAGTTATAATATATTCAATTGTTTGAATAAAGTCGATCTTCTTAAATAATAAGACCTCATGTTATAATTGAAGAAGAAGTGTGTTAGGCTACAAACAAGACTATGTAGCTTTAAAAGTGTGATAAGGACATGGTTAAGTAAAGTGAACAAACTTATGCTGTCATATGTGCTGGTAAGATTCAGGACAGTGTATGACTCCCTAAATATTTCCTTAAATATTTCTTATGAATTTTATTCTTGAGTTTTAATACTTCAAAAGCCATCAGCTTGCCAATAAAACAAATCAAATGTTGAAGCTGTGAACATTATATATGATTTGCTAATGTAACATCAAATCCCAGGCATATATTTTATAGTTTTAAGTTCCTTATAAATTATCCATAGAGCATTGATTATTTTATGGTATGTAAATGTAAATACAGTAACAAAGGTTATATTTTTAGCTAACTGCTTAAGTGGGAATGTAAAAAAAACCCAACTCGTTCTTGGTTTGCTTTTCTTTACTAGTTTAATTAAATATTCCCATCCAAGAAACTAAGCAGGTTTGACTTTACTTGATATCTAAGGGTAAGCAAAGTGACTCACTGGCTTAAGAAGCAACTTTCCTCTCTGAATTCTCTTTTCCTTGAATTGTGTCATGCCTTCAATTCGGCAGAAATACTTTTCTGGAGTCTGAATATAACTCATGAGTTCACACTAACAGAAGGCACAAAGCCATCAGTCGTTTTTGGAGGAAGTCGAATCTCTACATTTTTTAAATTATTATTTCCTGGTAGCAGGCCAAAAGAAATGCCAGTTGGGAAGTTGTGTTTTTAGTACCTGAGAGTGTTGTCAACAAATAAAAGTCTTGCTGGGAATTTATTCTGAGTCCCAAGTTTTGTGTTTGTTCAAACAACAGGTGCCTGTTGCTTATTCTGGCACAACGGAGCAGGTTGCCTGTTTTAAATACTTGATGGTGTATTCAGCCAAGTGAACAGGCCGCAGGCTTTTTTTTAAAAAAATAGCAAATAGAGACAGTTGCCCAAAGAGAGGTAATAATTCTAGGTTGTGCTGGTGCCTCCTGTGAGTATTTAGAAAACACCAAGAGTCACCTGGGAACAGAACAAGACAGTTTAGGTCCTCCTCTTCTACTCTAAAGAATCTGTTCTAAATAATCCATTCCTCTTATGGATCAACCAAATCTTGTATGTGCTCTCTCTAGCTTTGTTGCCTGAAGACAAAGGTGGAATATGAATAAAATGTCTTATAAGAACAAGTCTTCCTTTCCTTTCCTATCCTTTCCTTTCCTTTCCTTGTATTCCCCCTTTTCTAGTTATTCTATCTCATTCATATTTATTTTGGGAGGAGAAACCAGTGCTGCTCTGTCCAAGCCCAATCCAAGCAATCACTCTAAGTAAGTTTACAGTGCAAGCAAGAAATCATGATGGGAAATGGATGTCCAGTTTGTGCGCATTTGAGGTGTCCCTTCTTTATGGAAGAAAGAGGACACCAAACTGTGGTTAAGGTGAGCAACAGGATTGTCGGGAGGAGAATAAGCGTTGGTAAACCCTACAAGTTTATGTTAATTTATCTCAGATACAGGAATATGCTCCTCGGGTTATTTCCAGATTAAGTATAAATTCTCTTATCATTTGGTATTTTTAAATCAGTAATCTAGATGAAAACTGGGAAGGAATACTTATTAAATTTGAAAGTGGCACAAAACCGGGTAGGCTAGCTAACCTTTTTGTAGGAAATTCTAAATGACATTATTAAGTTAGAGAAATGAGCTGAAAGTAACAGAGGCAAAGGCACAATATTTTGGTTAATATCAACTGCCAAAGGCAGAGTCTCGAATGTGGGATACCCAGCTTGGTCATAGCACTGGTGAAAATGTTTTTGCAATGGTACTTGATTTCAAACTGAACACGTGCCAGCCGTGTAACGTTGCTGCAAAAAAAAGATAAATGCAATTTTCGACAAATGTCTAATTTCCAATGGTTCTGTTTTCTTTTGCTTCGTCAGACCAATCTTGGACATTGTGTCTAGTACCAGGCCTTAAGCTTTGAAAAAGGTGTAATGAAATAGAAACAGATTGAGACAAGTAAATTGGGGACCAAAGTGCTGTTACTTTTGAATTTTTTTAGCATTTTACTAAAGTTTATTATAAGGTAAAAACACAAAGAGAAAAGTTGGGAAGGTTAAAGAAGAAGAAAGAAGGGTGCAAAGATAAGAAAAGCAGTGATTTCTGATGCTTTTCAGTGCACTACACTAAAATACAAGAAAAATGGCAACCTCGATCTTTTGCTTTCCATTTCTAGACATTTCGAGTCATAACATCAAAGTCATTCTAGTCATCAACACCTAAAATCAAAGTTTTGTCTTTTTCCCAGTTTCAAGCAAAGAGCCCAGAAGAAACCCAAGTCAAAAGAAAACTAGATAGGTTCTTCTCTTTAATTAAAACAGTCACTTTTGCCATCTACACAAATTCCATCACCATCCATTCTTCCACTGTGGGAATCAAAAAAACCAAATGTTAGGAAGAGAGAGCATGAAAGAGTTTGGTATCTTTAGCTTTAAAAAGAAAAGAAAAAGAGAGAGCTCTATGCAGGTATCTGAAAGAATGCCTCATAAGAATAGGCCGAGGCACGTTCTCCCCCATCCATGTTGCAGGGTGTGGAATAATGGATTAAAGGCAGATATTGACTGTTAGAACAAAACCTTCTAACAAGAGCAGCTTGACAATGCATCGAGTTACCCAGGGATGAGATAACTCCTCATTCGTTGGGTGTGTTCAGGCAGAGGTTAAGTAGTCATCAGTCTGGAATGCTTTAATTTAGGTTCCTCCGTTGACCAGAATTTTGAATTCCATCGTTCCCCTTTGGACTCTAGGACTGTTTCTGGCATACTGTTGTTATGTGCAAAGCCCTGAGAAGCTTAAGAGACCCTAGGAACCCAGGGCACAAGCATGATGCACACTGAGAAGCAGCAGCAGAAGAACAGTTGGCAGAAGGAAGGGAATCTGTGTGTGGCGATGGTTAACCTTCAGCCAAGAAAAGTCTCAAGGGGTTCTAGAAGTCCCCGTTTCCTGTTGCCCCTTCGCTTGACTTCCTTGTACAAAGAGGAATGCAGGAGCCATGATGGTGCAGTGGTTTAAAGCAGCCCTGCAGGCTATTTCTGCTGCCCGCCATCTGCCTTTAGCCATCAAAAGTTCAGCAGTTTGTTTCTCACTGGCTCAAGGTTGACTCAGCCTTCCATCCTTCCGAGGTCGGTAAAATGAGGACCCAGATTGTTGGGGAGCAATAGGCTGACTGTTTAAACCGCTTAGAGAGTGCTATAAAGCACTGTTAAGCGGTATACAAGTCTAAATAATAAATAAATAATAAATTATTCCACAAATTATCAGCAGGTCATTTTGCAATAGTATTTTTGACAGCTACTACCTTGATTCATTTGAATTTTGTCATCCAAATAATTTAATTCTGTATTACGTTTAGACCTAAATATCTAAGACAGGGGACCCCAACCTCCAGGCCGTGGACCACTGCTTGGCCTCAGTCGGTTCAGAACCAGTCTATGCGTGGTGGGCGAGTGTCCGTGTGCAACATGGGTGGTAGGTGCTCACATGCCAGAAAGATTGGAGATCACTGCCGTGTAGTTAATTTAATTTAAGTTAAGCTAAATTAATTTATTTAATTTGTTGTTCGATATTAGAGAAAATGTACACATTTTCCTACAAAATTCTCTTGTCCTAATTGTTATTAAGGCCAAATATTATGTATTTTGCTCATTTAAAATTTGTCAAAGTCAAGCTCCAATTTGAAATACGGAAAACAGAAAACGTAACTTCAAAATACTTATTTTTTTACCTTTTCTTTGTTGGCTCAGTGACATTCTTTCCAAGAAATTCCCTAAAGAACAAGTAAACATAAAATAATTACACATCTCAAATATATTACACATATACAATATGAATGTATGCACTACAAGAGCTGCAGTGGCGCAGTGGTTAGAGTGCAGTACTGCATTCTACTTCTGTTAACAGTCAGCTGCCAGTAAGTTCAGCAGTTAAATTCCCACTAGCTCAAGGTTGACTCAGCCTTCCATCCTTCCGAGGTCGGTCAAATGAGGAGGACCCAGATTGTTGGGGGCAATAGGCTGATTTCTGTAAACCGCTTAGAGAGGGCTATAAGCACTGTGAAGCGGTATAAGTCGAACTGCTATTGCTATTGCTACATATACATAAAATGTTCCCCTTTCTTGAAAATCAACAGAATCTCCATAGGATGGTCTTTTTCTTTTAATAGCTTAGGCCACTAATATGTTCTGAACAAAAGTATCTCATTAGGAAACAACATTTGTTTTATAGTTCGTAAAGAGCAAAATCCATACCTTATTGCTCTCTGCTCTTCTTCCATCTGTTTCCTCACCTGCTGCAGTTCCCTGATCAATTCAACATCGGTACCATTCACCCAGGTATACACCACATCAATAGGCATAGGCAAGCAAAGCCTAAAGAAACCATTGAAAAACAAATGAAAAAAATCCTGTTTAGACTATTCAGGATTTAATTCCGAACCATTACATACTGCTACAATTTAAGTTTTTCTTCAAATATTGCATACTCAAGTTGCAATTAATAAGGGATTTAATACATTGGATACATTTACAATGTTTAGTTAAACCTTCCAATTCCTGTCATTGAACACCAAAAGGTTTTACTGTAATGAAACTTTCCATTATTCCATCAAGTTCAGGAGCCGGCAGACATCAAACATTTAGTAATCCATTCTGCTTTTAATAAATGATTTGTATGACTTTCCTTCTATAATGGGAATCATTCCAAAAATACTTTTGTGAAAGCAAACAATTCATCTACAGCCTTTTGTATTCAAAGAAATGGTTAATATTTAAAAAGTGAAAGAGACAAACTGATCTCAATGTTCCTGCTACTTTGCTCACAACCAGATGCTCATTGTTTCAATTAACTGTAAATTAAAGAGGCCAGAACGGGATAAGAAAGAATAAAGATGAAATTATCTTCCAAGTCTCCTCAAAAAGGTATGATGCAATATTTATTTATTTATTTATTATTTAGACTTATATACCGCTTAACAGTGCTTTACAGCACACTCTAAGCAGTTTACACAGTCAGTATATTGCCCCCAACAATCTAGTCCTCATTTTACCGACCTCAGAAGAATGGAAGGCTGAGTCAACCTTGAGCCAGTGAGAATCGAACTGATGAACTTGATGGCTAATGGCAGATGGCAGTCAGCAGAAATAGCCTGCAGTGCTGCTTTTAACCACTGCACCAGAATCCCCTAGCCAGTATGCTGCCTGTAGAATTCTGGGAACTGAAGTCTGGAAATCCTCATGTCTTAAAACACCGAGAAACACTGTTATAAATGGTAGTTCCAGCATGATCTTCACAGATGTCTTAAAAATTAATTTTGGAGGATCTCATGGCACTTAAAGAAAGCCCATTTTGTATCGATTAGGAACTAGATGTAGTTTTATTCTGTATTAATTAAATAATAGGTGCAGGGGGAGATTTCCAGACGGACTGAAGCACGCAACAAGTCACAGGGGCTTACAGAATCACATGGTAACGTTGAGAAACAGACAAAATGGTTATATTGTGGATATTCACCTGGTCAATGTCGTGGTACATTTTGTGTAAGCAAATTCTATGGCTCTGCCTTTGGGCCCTCCATCTTTTTGTGGCTTCAGAATCACTTTCAGTTTCTTTGGAGGGATTCTAGGTTATAGAAGGGGAAAGAGAAAAAGAAATATCTGGTATCAGTTGGAGCAAGTTGTTTTGCTTAGGATGGCAAATAACAATTTCTTTCTTCTCCACATCAGCTCCATCTTTAGGCCGAAGACTTATACTGACCAAAGACAGCTTCCTCTATGTTTACTTCCTCTTGGACGCTTCCCACAGTGTTACAGAACCCAACTTTTCTATCTTTAAAGATGCTGTAAGCCAAATCATCATCAGGGTAAGTTCCTGTAGATGTGAGTTGGATAAAGAATTGGGAAATGGATGTAGGAGTTGACCAGGCTGAGCTTAAGGGGAGGGTTAAATGCGTCATTGGTCATGAGTCCCTTCGCGCCAGCAAGAGATCTATGTCCAGCCCACCTTGAATTCCTTATCTGCCGCCAAATTGTGTTGACTGTCTAGTTCAGGTTCATCTAGAGAGCTTAAGTTTACAGTGAATCTTTATACCCATTTGAATTGCTGGATTTCCCGATTTTTCTGGCTCTTGACAGTGGTAGTGTTAGCAACTGCACTAGTGACTATTGACCTAAGGACATGTTTACTCTGCAAATATAAACTAATTTGAACTTCATCAGCGCCTAACTCAGGTCAACTGTACTATAAGCAACCAAATCAGACTGTACAAAATTAAATCTCTAAAAGTTGCAGTCCTTAGTATCACACACACACAAACAAGGACAACTGATTCTGTTCGTTTTTAATAAATATTTAAAAGACCCTGCTTTCGTTTGACAGAAAATGCCACATAATTTAACTTCCACAGAAAAAGTCAATGATTTCCAAGATTTTGTTGCAAAAGGGAGCTCTTTGCAGCATTCTGTCCTTTAATAACTGTGGCCTAAAGTTGGTTACTTTACTATAAAATAACGGAAAGGAAAAAAGGCCATTACGAAAAGGCAAAATGTGGTCATGTGATTGTGGTTTGCTACAAACAGTCATCAACATGGCCTGGTTACAGAGCACCCAAAGTGCGGTCATGTGATCTCTGGGACTGACTGTCAGAACTTTGAATCCAGGTTGTAAGTCATCGTCACTCTGTAGAAAGGTTCATTGGAACATTGGATGGATGCTAAGCAACCTGTCGTAAGTTGAGGACCACCTGCTAGATTTGCCAGTTTGTCTTCTCTAAAGATTTTTTTATGTCTACCCAAGCTTTTTTTATATTGTCCATCCCGGCCTCTAAGGTCATAGAGGTTGGAGGTTCTTGTGGTATTTCTGGCATAGGGACAAAATCTGTCCCTGAAGTAATTTTGAATGGGGCATGGCCTGTACTGCTCTGTACAGCATTATTACAAGCCACCTCCGCAAAAGGTAGCAGATTTTCCTTGTTCATTTGTTGGAAATTGACATAGCACCTCAGGTATTGTACCACTATAGCGTTTGCGCATTCAGCTATCCCGTTAGTGGCCGGGTGGATCATTTCAAGCTACCTTGAAACTGAGCAGACCTGAGACCTGCTTCATATCAACTGAGGGAGCATTATGAAATATTTTTATTTATTATTTGTTTATTTATTTATTTATATCCCTGCTTTATTATTTTTACAAATAACTCAAGGCGGCAGACATATTCAGCACACATATCCAACATACCTTCCTCTTCTGGAGACTAAAACATGTAAAGACCGGTTGCTGGAATTGGGTATGTCTAGTTTAATGAAAAGAAGGACTAAAGGTAACATGATGGCAGGGTTCCAATATCTCAGATGTTACCACAAAGAAGAGGGGGTCAAGCTATTCTCCAAAGCTCCTGAAGGCAGGGCAGGAAGCAATGGATGGAAAATTAGCCAAGGAGAGAGGCAACCTAGAACTATGAAGAAATTTCCTGACAGTGATAACAATTAAGCAATGAAACAATTGGCCTCCAGATGTTGTGAATGCTCCAACAATGGAGGTTTTTAAGAAGAGATTGGAGAACCATTTGTCTGAAATGGCATAGGATTTCCTGCCTGAGCAGGAGTTGGACGTGAAGATCTCCAAGGTCTCTTCCAACTCTCTTATTCTCTTATTCTACTATTCTATTCTATTATGTTCTGTTTTGTTCTGTTCTATTCTATTCATATTTTCTTCACAACAACAACCATCTGAAGTGAGTTGGGTTGGTCGAAGGTCACTCAGCTAGCTTTCAAAATGAAATGAAACCTTTATTGTCATAGTACAACATGTGTACAATGAGATTTGCTGAAGTGGGACTAGAACTTACAGTCTCAGAATTCTTTGCCAAACATTAAAATGAAATACTTTGGTAGAAAACTATCACATGGAAAAAGATTCTTTGTTGGTAAAGAAAATGACCTATTTGTTGGATGTTCTCCAAAATGTAATCCTGTTTCTTCCCCTTCTTTTGTTTGTGTGCTTTTTCTTTTTCTTTTTCTTTTTCTTTGTTCTTCAGATTTCTAGCTTTGATGTTCCAGTCAAATTCTCGGTCATATCTTATGCCAGCCAGCCGAAAACAGTTGTCAACATTGTCGATGATGATGCTGAAGATGTCGATATGGTGCTTGATTTGATGGAAAACAGTATGAATTACAAAGGTAGACATTTAGACCAGTTTGAATGTCGTATCTGATGACGTTGATCTTGGAAGAAGTGGCTGATAAATTGGCATGTCAACATGATCCCTTAAATCCCATAGCTGTCACACTTCCTATCAGTGGAGATTGTCTGGTGTGTCCTAATGTCTGGACTGGACTAAAATATAAATAGGCTCTGTCTGACTAAATTGAGTTTCTTAGTAAGAAATCTATGTTGTGGGGCTTTGCAGGACTCCAAATTCCAAGAAAAAGTATGCTTTGTGGCATATGGGAATGTGTACGTAGCATCTCTTTTCAGATGTAGCACCTGAAGGCAGGACAAGAAGCAATGGATGGAAACTGATCAAGGAGAGAACCAACCTAAAACTGTTTCCTGACAGAACAGTTAATCAGTGGAACGACTTGCCTCCAGAAGTTATGGGTGCTTCAACATTGGAGGCTTTTAAAAATAGATTGGACAATCATCTCTCTGAAATGTTATACGGTTTCCTATTTGTGCAGGGGATTGTACTAGAAGACCTCAAAGATCCCATCCAACTCTGTTATTCTATTCTGTAGATAACTCAAACTAAACACATTATTTTTCTGGGATTGTGCTGTAGCTGTGTAGGCCAGCTTCATAACCCTGGAGGAAAGAGCAGCTTCTTTCAGAAGTTGCAGCCAGCTGCTATGCATGAATAGCCATGCTCTCTGAAGCACCTTTCTACCTTTGAATCTGAAGCGTTATACAGCACTATTAAGTGGTATATAAGGATCCTTATCTCTTTACACGTGTCTGGAAGCATCTTAAACAAATGCAGGAACTTCTCGTGGTAGTGGACTCTGGCTTGCAGCAGAGTTTTAGTTCACTGCCATTGTTTTGGAGCCATTCAAAATGTCTCCTTCTTCCCTTCTTTGAGCATATGTGTAAAATTCACGTCTCCAGGGCGGAAAAAAAATGAGTTTACCATGTTCCAGTGAGGGAAATGTAAGTGTGGAGTTGTCAGAAAATATGCCTGAAATGCAGTAGCACGACTGTTTCCCCAAGTCCTGAAGCATTATGACAACCTGGTCTGTTTCTCCCCCACATGCTGCATGGGTCACACAGCTATTTTTGCTTTTGTGCTGCACTGCTGCATCGCATTTTCCATTGTGAATAGTGTGTTTGGTTATGACAAAAGTGCTGCTTTCTGAGTGACAGCATTGACCATCCTAGGTGTTATTATAATTGCCTATCTAATGGTTACTAATGCTGTTACCCAGAATCTTTTAAGCTATTTTACTGCTGTGGGCAAAATGAGGGGAAACCAGAATTTCATTCCTGGACCTCTGGAATGAATTAAGACACACATAAATATTTGCCAATTTAAGCTTTGAGTGGGCAATAAGTAACTGTTTTTGTTTTATCTTAGTAAATAAGCAATTCCTTCACAGTCAACCCAATACATGAAAATCAAATCAGGACTGCTCTGTTGCCTCGAGTGTAGTTAAGTTCATCATTTTTGTTAAGGTTATACTGGTAAAGCAATATACCATGGAAGAATCTAATATTCAGCCCAGGGTGAAGATTGGGTATGCCAGAGGATTAGTGTCAGGGTGCTTTAGAGAAGTGAAACTTGATATACAGGCTGGAGCCAGAGCTGCAGAATCTCATTAAATTGCTGAATTGTTCATTACTGAGCACTCTCCCTTTAATAAAGTGCTCATTGACTTTGACAAATCCCCATCCTGTGTCTTAAAGGACAACAACAGGGTAAGAGGCATTGGTGAGGGAGGGTGCTACTGGCCTCAAATTTGGGTGGGGGCATTGGTGGAAAAGCAGTAGAAAAGCTGGTGGTGAATGCTGCTGCTCGTGAGTGAAATCGGTGCGGTGTTGGTAAAAGCCAGCTGCAGCCATGTTGCGTTTGTACATGCATGAACAGGAAGAATTCTGATTTAATATTCCCCCCCAAGGCACCATCCACTAGTTGTGCTTCCAATAAGCATCGACCACAAGTTTAATGGTGTCTCTGCGCTTTCCTTTTCCCAAGGGCAGGGTGCTTGGAGTGGATAGCAATATTGCCTAGGCATAAATAATTCCTACACTCTGTCACTGAAACGATGACTCATATTCAGTAGACAGGCTGAACAATTTAGAAGAAAAATATTTATCTTGAATACTGGTAAGGCCAGGCTATAGACAGATATGATTGTGCCTAACATGGAGTTATGATCACGTGATCCTTGTGTAGATAGTTTCATAGTTCTTAGTTTGTCGGGGAATGTTCTCTATCTTTGATAGCCAATAAACAAGTGTTGATGCTTAAAAATTTAGTAAATGTTGAAATAACATATTTTAAAAACAAACTCTGGGTAGAATTTGAATATGAGAAAATACTACGATGCCAGCATTAGCATACTAGAATTCTTACACACTAATGGTTTAGTTTCTGATGAAAATACAAATGTGTTGTTTTCAAAATTATCACATCATGGCATAAGTACTACCTGGTAGGCTATAACCCAATAAAGGTCACACCTGTTTATGAAAATAGTTTGCGACCTTCTATGTTAATATTTAAGAGCTGTAGTGGCGCAGTGGTTAGAGGGCAGTACTGCATTCTACTTCTGTTAACAGTCGGCTGCCAGTAAGTTCAGCAGTTCGATTCTCACTGGCTCAAGATTGACTCAGCCATCCATCCTTCTGAGGTCGGTCAAATGAGGACCCAAATTGTTGGGGGCAATAGGTTGTTTTCTGTAAACTGCTTAGAGAGGGCTATGAAACACTGTGAAAAGGTATACAAGTCTAACTGCTATTGCTATTGCTAAATGAAGTTTTAATTAACGGCTCAGTCTTCATGGAATAAACTGAGATGCATTTTTTTTAAAAAAGTATATGTAGACTTGTCAAAATTCAGCAACTCTACACAAAATAGGAGGAATTGTATGTGTGCTGTGCACTGCCAAAAAGCCAGTGTAGCCCTAGGCTGCATCAACAGAGGAATAGCATCAAGACCACATGAAGTATTAGCAATGCTATATATTGTGCTTGAAATTTTGTATCCAATTTTGGTTACCAAAAGACACAAAGTAACAGGTGGAAAATTAGCACAGAATTCCCTAAATTCCATTGAAGATGTTACCTAGCCTGGTAACAAAACGTTCAGAAATCAACCCTCAAGCTTGGGGAATGAGCCTCCACTCTCATCCTATAGCCAAGCTACAGATATTTGCCACTATTAGAAGAAATTTTTCGATAGTGAAAACAATTAATCAATGGATTAGGTTGCCTTCAGAGGTTGTGGGCGCACCAGCACTGGAGGCTTTGAAGAAGGGATTGTTCAGGAGTGAATGATATAGGGTGTCCTGTTCAGACAGGAGGGTTGGACTAGACCTTCAAGTTTGCTTCCAACTCTGTTATTCTGAATTTATTCTCAGGTGTTGCAAAATGAGGACTTTCCAAATAATTATAGTAAGTCACCTTTCTTCCTTTTGTAGGGATCCATCTAATGCTGCATATGATTTGCACAGACAAAAGGAAGACATATTTTTCAAGGCATTAAAAACTTGGGTCTATCAACTAGCCTGCCCCCCTGGCAGTATTCATAGTTAAGCTGAATGTGGGATGTTATGAATGTCCTTGGCAGCTATTTTATTTTACTAAATATTGTTTTCTAATTTTTGTTTGTTTTATCTGTTGTTTATTTTTAATTGCTAGCTGTCCAGAGTCATTATATGAAATGAATAACTATATACATTAATAATAAATAAATATCTTTGGTCTTTAGAATCTAAAACTTTAAAATATTCAGCATTGGAATCAATATTATTCAAATCATATTGTCAGTTCAAGGAACATAGCTGAAAAGGCAGTTTTTTATTCCTACTTTTAGAGTTTGTAGGACTTCCACTGTCTAAGTGACTTTCAGTTATGCTGTAAGTTAAGACTTTCAGTTATGTTGTAATGTTGTTAGCTATAGAATGTATTTGAGGTGCTCATTCGAAAGAACACGTAATATTACTTGATTCTCTGTATTTACAGGAGAAGTAGGATATAATTTTTTAAATGAAAATTATTTGGTTTCTCAGCAGATAACTGTAATGGTTGTTTTATATTAATTCTTGTTGGGTCCCAGGATACATAGGTATTATGAGAAATGAAAAAAAAGAGATTATACGTCTAGGGAGGATTTATTTACTTCTGATGTGAATGTTCCTTTACTTTTAACTCTTTTGGAAATCAAATGTGAACTTCACTGAGTGTTCAGAAATAAATAACAGATAGTGGGAAATTGGACTTACCCAAAGACATTATTCTATTTCTGCCCTGATTTGGATGTTTCTTGGGGTTTTCATTGTCGGGATCAGGTGAAGTCTTTTTAGAGCCAATCTAGGTTTATTGTACATTAAGGTTGATTCTCTTCAGAGGGGAAGAGGTACAATGGAACTATATGATGATGTTTGTGGAACAGAAGAAAAACTCATTATCATTTGACACTCTGGGTGTTATAATAATGACAAAAATCTACTACTACTACAGGGACTTTCTAATTTGTGCATTTGAATTATTTCTTAGCTAGTGTCATACTAGCTACTTTGCCATACTTGAGGATAATTTTATGGCATTCCAGGATTTGTGATTTTGGGGGATGGGCTAATAGAATGTAAAGATTGTTTGGATAAGCTAAAATAACAGCAGTAAGCTGGTGGTGACATTTGCTTTGCTTTTCTATTTCTCTCACGAAGAAGATGAACTTAAATGTGCCAACAACCTTTCCCCACATCTACATGTCAAACTGTGTTAAATAAAGAGATTTGCCAAGGGAGCATAGTCAAAGAAACAAAACCCTTTGTAAAATGAGGAATCAGAATGCAAGTTTCTGGTCAAATGCAAGGGTAATCCCATTTCCTCTTATTTGTTACTGTGCAATCATACACAGGCATAATATCTGAATAGAAGTCTTCTGAATACAACACCAGGCTTCACTATCAGGATTTTACATGCCACTCTGCTTTAATATTAGCTTGTGCAAAACCAACAATGTCTTGGAACTGTTTGTATACCTACTTTGTTGACATCACCCAGGAAGTCAGCAATTCTACTTAAATTATAAGAATTGGATGTGGGAGGAAGAATGTGTCATCTCTATCTTCATAAGGCAGAATCTGATCCCCTGCTGTGTTTCCAATATGCTCCCCACTTTTTCCTATATATTTCTTCCCCTTTTCTTCACAAAACAGCAGCTTCATTTCACATCCATTTTTTTTCATATTCTTTCATGTCTTCCCACTCACAGATACACACAAATGCAACTCTACATTATTTTCTTCTGCTGATAAAGGATTTCTGTGGTGACAGCAAGTGCTGCCAAATATGTGGGTAACATTTAGTTTAAGTTCAATCTGAATTCCTCACCTCTATCATGATGTACAACTTGTTCATTAAAAAACTTGAAAAAATCAATTCTACATCCATAATAAAATAACTTGCTTATTCCCCCGCCCTTCTTCTATATATAATACCTTGCCGTTTTTCTCATGATAATTTGCATGAAGACTTCTAAAAGTGAACTCTTAGGTGTTAAGAAGTGACTTCACTACTAAGGAACTACTCTGACATGAGAAAATGTATGTTGAAAACATATATATACACCACACAATTCTAATTTTCTTGGGCAATGTGCTAAGTTTCTATATCTATTCCTATTTACATTTTCTATGCTTTCTACTCTTCTTTAATAGCAGGCAATTCAGACTATGAGAAGGCAAGACTACTATGAACTTTGTAATGCTACATTGATCAATTCCTACTCTTGCTTTAGAATAAAAAGAAGTTTGATGTTATAAAGAAAACACAGCTAGAATTACAGACTTTTACCACAATGTTTTTAAAAATGGTTTTTTATAGGTGTGTGTTTATGTGGGCATATATTCTAGAACTCAAAGATATGATTTGCCTAAATAAGCAACTATATAGTCAACTTACTATTTCAGTCAGTTATATCATCATAGAAAATATATAGTGATCATTATTTTCAATATTGTAATAGTTGTAAAAACAATGATGTTTTATATACAAACATCTTGATATTCAAGCTTTATTTTATTTTTTTAGTTTACTGACAAAAGATTAAAATACAAAACACCAAAATATTAAAAAAACAAAAGAAAAAAACATAACAAAAAAGACATTGACAAAAAAAGTGTCAAAAAACCCCACCCATGCATATATACACATAACATCCTCCCTAGTTGAATGCTGATTGTTATAATATAGCAGGATTGGCTTCCCACCATTTGCGAAACAGGCCAAAAAATTTTTAAACTGTTAAACTACTAAATCTACTTACAAATTGTTATCCTGTCATCTGTAAACTATATTCATAACAAAGTAGTTAACAGAAAAAACAAATAATAATGAACATTATTACATAACAATATATATAAGTAATAAAATTGTGAACAGCAATAGAAACACAAAGGTGAAGTTCCCAAACCGTCTGTTAACAAGCTGTTATTGTAATCAATTTGGCAGAAAATTTACCGCAACCTCAATCCTGTTCAACATCTATGTAAAGTCACTGGGTCAGATCATCAGTGGAGTTCCATCAGTACACTGATGATACTTGTTATATATTGGTTGCAGCCGTTTGGCGGGCTTTGCAAGCCCGGGCTGCAAATGGTAACTTTGACAGCTAGCCCCTGATTGGCTGCCCAGGGAATCCCGGGCTTGCCGCGGTTTGACAGTTCACCGTGGTGTTGTTAATAAAGACCTTTGGATTCGACTTCCGGTTCTGGAGGCAACAGGACGTGAGAGAGCGAGCTCTGCCTCTCACGCCTGAAACCCGCTTCTTGGGGGG
>JANHFO010003188.1:110653-124055 GCA_032468095.1 Pareas carinatus | reverse complement strand
ATTGAATTATTTTGAAAGATGTGTCACTCTCCCGGCAAAAGTAACGTTTACTTTTGGGTGCAAAGCAGAGCTAATTTCACTGTAAAATGTTAATAATAATACACAGGACAATTTTTTTTAGATGGAATGGGATTTAAAACATGATTACCTTCCCATAATCATGTACAAGTATATGATGATTTTAACTAGGTTAAAGGTAATCTATCTTCTATTATATCAGTTGAAGCAATAATTGGTCGCTCTTGCCTGATTTTTAAGAAACCTCTTGCCCAAAAGCTATATATTCATTGAAAACTTACTTAATGCATTTCACATTATCAAGAAATTGCCTTGGAATTTAAAAGTAATTGGAAACTACTCTGCAGAGCTGAAAAAGCAGGGCCCAGAATCTAAGAAGCAAAGTAATATATTTTTTATGGCCAGGCACAGTTCCGGTACCTTTTTTTTTTGTCTTAAATACAATAAATTAAATTAATGTTAAGATCTGAATATATTTTTTTTAAATAAAAGATTAACAAGATATGAGTTCCAGCACCTTTTTTCTTACAAAAAAACAATGTTTATCGCTAAATCTGTAGGAAGAGATCTTTCTTACCTGTATCTTTACTAATGGTACCTATCTCTACTCAGCGATTCAACGCAGAGCAAAATAACACAGGAGATTCCTTTTGTCCTTTAGATTAGATTTTGGATCCACCTTAGTTCTAAAACCAAAATGAAATGCTGAAACATACACTATTTTAATTAGATATAATAATACAACGCATACGAAGAAACCTGCCCAATATATGGTTTCCCTGTTCATTTGTAAATTATTTTGTTAGATAAATACACAGAGAAGTAAGCATATATTTATTTTATTAAAAAAACCAAATCAGTTTAAAATATAAGATTTTCCAGTTATTAAATATAAAAAAGAAAACATATATAGCACTATTACATACATCTGACAACAAAATTTTTGAGAGATGTTGAACCAATAAATAAGCAAATAAAACATAGGTGTTATCATTCCAGAATGGAACCACTTAAATGGGAAGATACTTTTTTCTTGTAGGGAAATAATACTGCACTATTTCAGGGGTAATATTAAACTGGTACCTCACGTTTTTATGCTTCTCCCCTTTATGAAACAATTCTGGGAAGTAATTGGAAAATTTTGCTTTTATTTGCAGGCAAACCTAGCTCATTCTGAATGGATCTATGCCTTGGTTAGTATTATAGTAGAAAGCAAAGATGGAAAAAATCAATGCTACCCCAAAATATTTCAGGAAATTCCCCATAAACCTCACCAACAAGCAACTCCTGAATTACAATAAATGAGATGATAGAGATAAGTCAGCTTATGATAATTGGGAAAAGGGAGATAGGAAACAGTAATACAATTACTCACAAATGCTAATACGCTTTTCCAATTATCTCTAACAGATCAAACTGCATTTAATCTGCTGCCTTTTAAAATTAAGGAAACTGTCACGTACAGATGTCATACCAAATAAACTTGATTGCCTATTAATGATACTCTCCCAGCTTTGAATAAGGTCCAAATTAGATTGACCCTGTCCAGGAGCTGAACTTGCTCACAGTTCAAATTTAATTTAAGAGATGTACTGTCTAGCTGTTCCACTGATAGTGACTATTGCTGTCACGATCTCAATGTAGTCCTGAATTCATTGCTGCCAACCTGTAATGGCAATTTTTTTAAAAAAAATCATGTATATACTATAATTCAGTTTGTTTCATAAACTGCCTTTTCTGAGAAATTCAAAGTAATATACATAATGCTACTTCATTACAGCTAAAAACAATGGCAGCATGTGCTTTCTAAATTTCCTGCATTTTATGGTGAGCTTTAATATAAATCAAACAAAACAAAATTTGGGTACGTATGTGCACCTATGTGCATGACATCAGATAGAAACATATCTTTAAGGGCAAGTTCAGTTAAAAACATTTATAGCATGGACATGCTGCTATATGAATATGTTTATAATATTAACATTAAAAACAAGATCAAGCTATTTTTATTCTTGATACATTGCTGAGGTTGCAAGCTCAAATTCTAACCTAATATGAAGTGAAAGAAGCCTAACTGAATTCAATTCAACCTAGGAGCTCCTGCAGATCCAAAGGATTTGTTTTTGGTCAAATGATGTTAAATATCACTTTAGATCTGTTTGTTTTGATATCTTTGCCCGAACCTTCACTGAAGTGTTCCTGAACACTTTTATCTGAAACAACATGTGCTGTTTAGTTCTAAGAGTAAGTGAAGCAGCTGATTGTCCTTATTTTGTTCACTGTCTTTTTTGCATTAACTCCAGTGTGCTGTGTACATGCACCAGAAGTCTATTGTGGCTTCTTGAATTGCTGATTTGGGCTTCAAAAAACATATTGCATTCATAAGGAGAAAATCAAAGCACCTCAAACTAGCATCTTGTTTGTTTGTCTGTTTATTTATTTACTTGTTTGTTTATTTGATTTAAATGACTTATGTGGCCACTCAATTCTCAAGTAGTAACACTGCATGGCTGACATGTGGTTAAAAACATAAAAAAGAAGTTCAACAAAACACACAATACAGAATAACAAGGCTTTAGCCAAAATCATATATTCCAAAATCACTGTTATTATATGGACTGGTCCAATGCCAAGAGAAATACCCACATTTCAAGGCCTTTTGCAAGGCCAACAAGGGTAGAGGTATCTGAGAGGATGATATTATGTAGAGCAAGGTTGTTGAGATGCACCAAAATAACTTTATAGGCTTTTCACAAAATCAACCACATTGCTATAAGTAATGGAAACTGTCATTTGAGCATACAGTTTTCCCATTACATTATCCTAGTAGGTAATATTTAGAACCACACGTTGATTATTCCATTTCTCCCAGGTACTGCATGTAATATTAATATATGCAGAAGTCATTTATACAACCAGCTATATATCTAAACCTGTCTTCAAACGAGTCCAAGGAACAATTCAGGATGAAGAAATATTTGACGGAAGCAAGTTGGAATACATTTTTTTTAAGTAATAGTGTACATCTCTTGCGGAGTGATAAATAACCTAACTGACTGCTGATTAGAATGACTCCAATTTATTGTCCTTTAGAAAATCCGAGAAGACAAGGCTGTGCCATCAGGCTTGGGGATGGCATGGATGGGGGGAGTTTCTAAGATGATGGGATTTTCATGGGCTTTGACCTATAGGTGGGGTTTTCATGAGCTCTTATATTTCTGTTAATTGTTTTAATATGTTTCATGGGTATTTGATGAGCTTGAACCAGCAGTATCCAAAGATAACCTCTGGAATATAGGAATCAAAATTGTAAGTAATAATTAAACATAATGAACTGATTTAAGTCTGATAGCAATTTCTCCAGTTTGGTAAATGTTTGAGTCATTAATTTAGTCCAATTTCAGGAGATAGCTCAGCGTTCCCTGGCTCTGTGGGTTGATACTCCAAGAGTCAAAAGAGGTCTAAAGTCTGCCTTTACATTGGCAAATTATTTTATGTATAAGCATAGATGACAGGATGAAATAGAGTCATCAATTAAGTCTATAACTTGCTTCTACAGAGTAGAATGAGCGATAGCACTTAGACTTATACATAGCTTCATAATGCTTTACAGTACTCTCTAAGCGATTTACAGATTGCCCCCAACAATCTGGGTTTGTTTTACCAACCTCAGAAGGATGGAAGGCTGAGTCAACCTTGATCGAACACCTGGCAGTGGGCAGAGTCAGCATTCAATACTGCATCCTAACCACAGCGCCACCATAGTATGACTCTTGGCAGTAACCTTTCACCTCCATCAGATGCTGTCTACAGAAGAGATCTATTTTACCAGTTTCTACAATTCTTTTAAAGAAAAGCAAGACTAACTTCTTTGGGGAGGCTTTTCTATAAGACCAATACTTTAAACAATACCTCATAGCATCAAATCTTCTCATGTAATGGGGATCGGGACAATCAACAGCTTCTCTGGAAAGCATATATTGAATGAGCCATTTATGGTTGAAGGGGGTACTTGCAGATACTTAAATGCTATGATTATTTACAGTAAAATAAACAGTAAGCTCTTTTTATTAATTAACACATCAAGCAAAGGGGTACACAAAGTGAGAAAGTCATACATTTCTTGAAAATTACTATAGAAATAGCTAAGCATAGAGAAGTTATTGAATGTTATAACCCATGCTTCTAAGATATCAGGTTAGCTATCGTTGAAAAGAGAACATCAGTACTTTGTTTTGTTATTCTAAGGATCCTTCTAGATCAACTTTTATTCTGTATGATGTGTTCGCTATAAATTCACTTCAGAATATTTGCATTGAATCTTTCCTTTTAACCCACAGCCTGTCTAAAACTATTACAACAATTTACAGTGAGAAACCAATTTTTGCTCTTTTCATTACTATGCTTTGTGTAAGATGCTTTTTTGTTTAATAAATATATTCTGTATATTATACCCTGAGTGCAAAGTGCTTTAAATGTCAGTTTAGCATGAATCTAAACCAAAGGAAAAATGCAGAATCCGGTTAAATAGTTACTATGGTAATCACTGACATGGTCCAAATTGGCACTTAGAAACTGTCAGAAGGACTCTGTAGAAAATGACTAAGGTTCCTTCTCAAACTCCTCTCAGTTTTTTTGTCTTTAACCTTTTCAGGTATGCATTTCTTTTTCCTATCACTTTTGTGATAATTTGGATGGTGGTGAAAGTCTTCTTCTTCAGAAGACTGAAAGAAATAAATGTTTAACTGAATTTGGAGCTTAAATGCTTTAAATGCCTACAAAGTCTTGTCATCTTTAATTTTTTGTGCAATAGCAGCAGTAGTCAAATTGTAACAGAAGCACTCTTTATAATGCTGCTGTCCTTAGAATACTAATCCACACAGAACAGGTTGTGTGGAGGCGAGGCGGAGCTTTGAAGTGAATTCTTTGGTCCCAGCTCATGCAAACCTTGATTAACATATTCAAACATCAAAACAAAACTTACACAAGATGACCAGGTCCAATTTGTATACAAACAACATTGCCATTGTTTGATACTTTACCAAAATCAAAAGATTACATAGTAAATCAATGAGCTATAGAATATTGTTGGTTAAATAAATTAAACAACAAGACATTAGATTTGTAAACTCATTTCCTTCGAGAGATGGAATTGGTATTTGTAACATACAAATTCATTTCAACAACTATCCAGTAAACTGAGAGATAATCCTGGCTCAACATTCTACTAGAGATTTCCATGGGTAAAGGTGAATTTGAATATGTCTTCTTGGTCATAACCAGCATCAAGGTTAGCTATTATACTATATATCCCAAAGATGCTTTTTCAGAAGACATCTGGGATTTAAACTGAACTGAAGAAGCTTCTTGGGTGAGAAGCGAAACATCTCCAAGGAGCAACAAACTCCAATTGCCTGTTGAAATACACCTTTGGGATAACAAAGACCTGAATGACTAGGAATCTCTACAGAAATTATATTGCATATTGTTTCCTTTAACTGCTTTACAAAACAAACGAACAAACTTGTTTAGCACAGTCTGTCATTCAAACGTTTAGCTTTGTAACAAGGAATTTCTAAGGATTTTACCTCCCTATCAGTTTCAGTCAACCTAATAGTCAGAAATTGTAGGTGCCAACAATATTTGGAACTGACAACATTGTCTGCTATTGTTTATAATGCCATCTATTAGCCAACAGTAATTTGAAGAAGTAGAATGTAGCAAGTAGAAATCATATACAGTATGATATTAAGGAGGCTAAATTAAGTCAAATAAAATAAATTCATGATATAACCTGGTTAACCATGAGTAACCTGGTCTTCTGCAGAGTATGCTAGCTTTTTAAAACTCATGGAAGTTAATAAATGTATACATTTTCTTCTTTACGTCTTTAAAGTACTTTTTAAACACCAATACTAACATTTTGTGCATGTGTAGGGAAATGGAAAATACCATAAATCTGTTTTATAAATTTACTTGGATCATAAGACACAGAGGACAGGCCCCCACATTGCATTAAAAATCCATCCTTTGATATTACTGCTGACCCTTTTGGGAAGCAGACTGAATATAGTGTGAACTATCAATGAAGAGGGCAACAGCATGTCAATTTTTGTGTGTGTTGTAGGTCAGTGCATTGCTCATTAAAAGTAGATGTTATTATGTACAGCAATTGGATAGAGGGAGGGAGGGGGGAGAGAGAGAAACATAAAGAGAAAAAAATCAAGCAATTAAAGGTGATTAAGTGAGTGGTCAAACTGTCATTAGAAGACTTGCAAAAGATTTTTCCCTTAAGGTCACAAATGAGGCATTTTAAGTGACTGAGTCTTATTGTAATTTTATGCAAAAAATAGACAATCTGTAACTATTGGGCAATCCTTTCAGACATATTTCCTTATCTAAACAGGGAAATAGAATGATCACAGGTGGGCAAAAATGCAGTGGGAGCGAGTTCCAAATGCTTGCCAACTTTCCCACTGAAATTGCTTGGAAATCACTTCTCTCCTCCTTGGCTTTCCCGAGGAACTGCCTGTCACTTTGCTGAGAAAAGGGAGGACTAAGGAAACTGTGGACCATGAGGAGAACTGCATTGGCCCATCCCAGCATGTTCCCAAGAACACTAGAAATGAAGAGCATGTGAGCATTGCAGCAGCCCTGTTGTTCACCAGCAGCCAGTAGAAATACAGCAGCCACAAGTTCCCCAAATTTCATTCCTTTGGGAATCATGGACCTTGAATTTTAGACACCATTATGTAAGTTAGCTCATCTGAGGTACCTTGGTTCAAAAATTGTTGCCATGTAATGTGTCTTTTGGCTCAGTTAAAAGTCACCAAAGTGGGCTTTTTAGTAATATACTAATACTCATTGTTATGAAAGAAAAATGCTCCATAACAATGTGTACTATTGCGAATAGACTGTACATTTGTGTGGGAATTATTGTGAACCTCTAGATAGCTGTTATTGTGTGGATTTTAAGTGAATAGTTTGAATGGAAGATTAATATGTGAGTATGTTAGAATGTTTATATAGAATTCCATTAATGAAAGGTTTATAAAATGTGGGGAAAGGTTATGGAAAAATGAAAGTGTCTGTTGTATCAGTAAGGGTTAATTTTGTTTTATGTGTGTCTTAGTGTTATAATCATCACTTTCCTTCTCCCCCTCCTTCTCTTGCCTTGAAAGGGGAATGTGGAGGAGGGGGGAGAAGTGAGGGAGGCTATCGCCTAGGTTTGAAAAATCTTTTTCTTTTTGAAGTTTTACAGAGCAAGGTAGTTATAAAATATAATACCTGACTTTGCATTACTTTGGTTTGTACTGATATATATATGTTTTTTTTGTAACACCCAATTTAATTTGATTTTTTAACTCATGAGGTAATGATAATTAACTTAAAATACTTTTTATTTTATTCCTTTGTGTTCTTTTGATCCGGAAAGCTTTGTGTTTATATGTCTGTAATAACTCATTGAAAGCTTAATATACGTTGTTATTAGACAGTTCTACCACAAAGAATACTGAATAGTTTCACATCGTGTTAGTTTATGTTGTTATAACACCAGTCTTTTTTGAAAACGTCATCCATTGGTCTTGGTCTTGGTATTAAATGGATGACAATTTAATTGGAGCCCCAAACAATACAACTTAATTGGCTTTTTGAAATACAACATGATGTAGGTGTTTGTGGTTTGTAAATTATCCCAGGAAAAATATAACTGTATTTTCCCTATTTTTTTTTTAGGTATAAAACGTTACAATTTATTTTACCCTGGGTTTCCTTTTGTTTGAGCCTATTTAAAGTTTTTCATTGGTAATAAGTTGTTTATGGAAATATTTTTCTTCCTATTTTAAAATCTGATTCTCAAATTTATTTTTTGAGTAATTTTTCTTTCTAGTGTGCTTTAATTAAATATATAGGTTGCATTGTATATTATTTGCCAAAAGATTTTTGTCTTACTTACTTAATGACCTTCCTCCTTTCCTATCCGCTCACCCTTTTTTCTCCTTGCCACAAGCTCTTATTGTTTTTTCTGACAGAGAACAGACAAGAGGAACAATTGCTTACAATGATAATGAAAGTGTCCTACACTGCAGTGCAGTCCTCACCACTATGCTCAAAATGATTTGCTGTTATTCTCGCTTTCCGTACTTTTTTAACAACCTTTAACCTTTATTTTTGACTATGTATGCCAACTTAATTTTACTTTTCCTGGTGCTTATATTACACCCAAGATTGATGCCACCTTTATCGTTTTCTTTTTAATTTTACAATGCCTGCTACAAGACCAGAAGCATTTATATTTTGTTTTTCATATATGTAGTTTTCCCCCCTTTTATTTTGGCTTTTTTAAAGGCAATTATTATGTTGCTATAGATTTTTTTAGTTGTTTTTTATTATTAAAATGCCAGGGGTTGGCACGAGCTTGTCACATTTTCTTTGACCAAGCTAAGCAACTTGTTTTATTTTGTTCTCAATGTTTTGGAGCATCCCCCTCTGGTGACACAGGGCTTAATCCCCGTGGTTTTGCCTTTAACCACCTATGGCAAATGGATGTTATCCATGGGGTTTTTTTTTGGTATTTTTGAAATATGTCTTTTATTTATTAACACCTATTCAGTAATGCTTTGCGGCCATGTCCCAAAAAAGGAAAACAGCTAATTATGTTTTTTTTTGGGGGGGGGTCATTACGGCCTTGGGAAAATCTTTTTTAACAATTAAATCATAGGCATGTCTATTTTTTATAGGCCTTTTTGATTTTGTATCAATTGAATTATTGGTCCTTTAAGGAACGGCTTTTAATTAAAAAAAAGAGAGAGAAATTTCTCTGATTATTTGGTGGGTGGCTACGTTGTTATGTTTCCTTCAACAGGTCCATTTTAAGTAACAGTGTATCTGGCGAGTAAAAATCCAGCCAGCGAAGGATGTTGTGACACCAGGTCTTGAACTCGGTTCCAGAATGTAAAAAGTGACTTTATAGATGGCACAGAGACAAATCCAATCCCGTTATGCAAGCCATCCAGTGACACAATGACATGGGGAGATGTGAAAAGCTTGACCACCAAGGCGCAAGCAGTGCTACAACAACAATAGTGGAGCAGACTCCCGAGAATTTAACTACAAATTCTTTACCCATCATTTTTCTATGTTACATTGTCAATGGTTCCATCTAGGCAACAACAGTTGCCATTCTACCATTACACAAACTGATTTCTTTCGTTTGTTTGAAGCTTATGATATAGAAAATTTGCTTTAGAGATGTTTATTTCCTGTTTATACTCCTCCTGAAGTTATCCACAACTATATTGGCTTTAGTAGTATTTTGTTAGATGAAAGTTTAATTATGTTTAGTTAGGGTTAGCTGCCTATTATTTACCCCTGACACAGTTGTTTTGTAAACCCCAGTAGTAATAATCCCTGACTTATAGCTTGTGTAACAGTAGTTAATTGTGTACTCTTAGCAAAAGATTTTATTGTTTTTGTATTAGTTTGCTTAATTTTAATTGTATAGCCTTAAAGACACTTCCTTTATCTATGCTTTTTACTTATGACCAAGAAACTTTTAATTATATTCCTGCCAACATCAATCCATCAAAGCAACAAATCCACTCAAGCCGGTCTCAACGTGGCCTCACGCTAGATGACACCTGTGACCCTGAAGATATTGACTACATCTATGGTGAAAGTGTCAACATTGGCTTTTTGTGCTTATTTTAACATTAATGCTATTTTGATTGCTGGATGCTGTATTATTTTATGCCTCTTATGTAGCGGGTGCTTTACAATGTTTCGTTCTAAGTCCATTCTTTTGCCCCCAAATCAAGTCCTTGCTTTACACAAACAACTGCAAGGATGTGTTCACTCTAAACCTGACCAGGTCATTAATTCCTCCTATGTTTTGCAAATTAAAAGAAAAAAGTGGAATTGTGGGAATTATTGTGAGCCTCTAGATAGCTGGCCTTCAGGAGTTGAGAAGTTCATGGGTCCAGGTGTCATAATCTACCCAGGCTTCCATGGCAACCACACTTCTGCAATCTTGGTATCTATTTGGTTTCCAAAACATCATACTATTTGGCTCATATAGCCTCCTCAGGCTCATCTTTCTGGAGTGTGGGGGAAAGCTCCTTTCCAGTAGATAAACTTGAGGGGCTCAAAAGGGAATTGAACAACAACAGGTGCACGAGGAGATGACCTAAGTCTTAGCGAATACAAACACTGTTGTCCCCTAGCCAATTGAAACACTGCTGTCACCTTTACCCCTAACCAATAGGAAGACTTTTCTTCACTTCTGCTGTAAGAACTGTAATTTCTAAATAAAGACGCTCAAACAGCGCTTGAACATGCTAGTGGATAGACCCTGATTCCTTCACATTTGGTTTTTAATGACAAATATTATATTCAGTAATTTAAAAAAAAAGAAAGGAAGTGAAGTCTGTTATAAAATGTCTTTGAAGTAATAGAGTATAATTATATTTGTTATACAATTTGGATGGAATCCAGTTGCTTAGGGTTTTAAGTTGATTTTAATTACTTTTTTACAATAGTAAGTGGGCCAGGTTGTGGTACCATGCTGCTGAGCACTAACAAGTCAAGCACATAGCAACTGATGCACATCTGGCCTCAGCAATCTTTGCATGAATTTTTGCTGTTTTATTTGGGTAACTCATGACATTTTATTCTCTCAATATAATGGACCCAGCTTGCTGTCTATCTCCATAAAGTCATTTTATACAGAATACTCACAACAGAATATCTGCAGCTGATATCAAACACAGACCAAAGATGGTCATTATAGAAGCAATCCAGTGGCGATTAATAAAAACCTAAAATTGGAAGGATTATGCAGGCCACTGAATTGTAACTCCTTGCTCACTATATGGACCTAAATTAAATTATCAGGTAGATTGCTGTCCAACTGCTTGACTACATATAATAAAGGGAATCCCATCAACATTTTAAACAACTGGCTATTCTGCCAAATTGTTTGGATAGGATACTTTTTAAAATTTTCAGTTCAACAATATTGTTGAATGTCCTGCATCCAGCTTTGATCAGCATATTTTAAAAAGAGGTCATCAAGTTCAAAAACAAAATTCAACATGAATTGATCAGAAACCAAGTTCTATAAAGTAGAAGGAACAGAATATGTTTAAACTAATTGGAAGACAGATGATATAAGGCCGATACAGAATATATTCTTCTAATATCTGAAGAGTTACAGAGATTATGGAGCTTCTTCATAAGTACAGGCATAACAAAAATCTCCCTACAAATGGAGACATTACAAAAATATCTTAAAAATTTATTTCAGCCTAGGACAAGCTAAATCTACGTTACCTGTATATATAAGTACATCCATGGTAAGTCAACTTTGGATAAACATTTTTTCCTTCAGTACTCTGCGACAGGGGTCCACAAACCCCGGCTGTGGCCCGTTCAGAACTAGGCTATGTGAGTGGCTGGTCAGCACACATGTGCACAGCTTGACTTGTGCAAGTGGCAAGCTGGTCTGCACATGTGCAGGCTGTTTCCCCTATCCTCCTCCTGCTGGGCTACCAAGCCATACAGGTTGGGGGCTGCTGCTCTAGGATATTATTTCATATAGACCTAAATATCTATATATGAACCCATACATGATCAATAGATATTCTCTGATTATATTTCAATCAAGCTCCAGTTGTAATTGCGTTCTTCAGGCAATATGTATCCACTTTTGGAGCAGACTAGCCAAAATTGAGTAATCCTGTCCTCTTTTTTTGATGAAGAGATCTTTCGCCATACTCATTAAACCAGTGAACATAATGCTTATTAATTTTTCCTGTTCTTTTGAGTATATATTAAGAAAACTTTCTTTTAAAAATTGTTTAGCATCCTTTTACAATAGCTTTCTAAACATCAGTCTTCCAAACATCATCTTAACTGTTATGTATTATTCACATGGGACTGACTTTAACTCCCATCATTCCCAATAAATATTGTCATTGATTTAGGCTACTGTCAAGCTTAGAATCTCAGGGGGAACATTAGTCTATTTCCTGCATTAGTTACCATAAGGTAGGCTTTTTTTTACAACCCGTATTTCTTTTATATTTTAGCCCTGGCAGATTCATCTATGCCACCACAATGTGCCACAAATAAATATGGAAATGAAGCCCCAAGGAAGAAGTGCCAGCAGCATATAATCAAGATTGCAGAGCTGTTTTTGGCCAATTCCCTTAGTACATTCAAAGCTCTATTGGTTCCCGAGAATGATTTCTGATTGGAACAAGAAGACAGAAAACTGTACACGTATTATAAAAATACAGACAAAGACTTAAAAACCGGAAAACACTTTCCAACTTGTCATCTATCTGAACCCAAATCACATCCCAAAGTATAAGTAGTAAATATACTTTTGATTAATGTTATTCTTTATATTATCTATCAGGTTCGTTCGATTTGAAGAGAGGGAAACAAAGGCAAAAAATGATGTAATGCTTCCTGATGTAACAGAACCTGCCATATTGTTTTTCTTTGAATCAGTATTTGGCTAATCAATCAATCAATCAATCAATCAATCTTGTTCCACACATATAGATCTTCATCTAAACTCAAGCGAGCCTAAGAAATTACCTATATTATAGTATTTTAGCTACATGTAACTTATATATGAACTATCTTGCAGAGATAAATGAAAAGTTTCTGGCGTCCCAAGAAACCACCCTGAGTCCTAAGATTCTTTTAAAAAGAGATGCCCAGTATTGGATCAATAAAAGTTTCAATTGCCTGGCACGGAAGCAGATTATTACTTGCAGGACTTCCCTTCTCAGGATTGATTCCTCAAATGCATGCATATTCTGTGTACATTTCATGTTCAATTGATGTATGGGTATTGTTCTTCTGCATTACAACCAGGATGTTTAAATCAGAATATTGCAGCTAAAGGTTTGCAAATTTCAGTCTGATTTGTCTCCTATGTGGTCTAACTATTCATTTTTATCCCTCTTGCCCATCTAATATGTAGAATCAAATATTTCTTCAGTTTGTTTTGTGCTATGGAGTCTCTTCATTTGAAAAGACTATCCCTAAGCATAAAGCTGAATGAATTCTAACAAAGGATAGAATTCTCTTACCTCTTCTTTTTCAGCACTCTGCAAGTCTCGCCATTCTTCAGTCACATGACCAAAATCTACCGTGTTCATGGCAACTTTGTATTCTCCAATAATATCATGTTTAGAAAAGCGATCAAAGTCATATACTGCCATCACTAAAGTTTTTCCTCCCAGTTCAGAATACGGCACCTAAATTGCAAAAAAGAGAAAAAGCAAACAAAAAAGCAGCTACTTATAAGGCCTTTAAAAGTAAAACTTTGCAAAAACTGAAATGGAGTTTTATTTTAAAGAAAAGAAAA
>JANHFO010003188.1:67113-78249 GCA_032468095.1 Pareas carinatus | reverse complement strand
ATTTTGTTAGAAATGAAACAAAATGACATGTCATCTGATTGTTCCAAATTCATTGAATATACAAACTATTGTTAATTAGCAGTTACTTAAAGAATTAAGATTTAACTAAATTAATATGTAATCCTTCTAACATTTGGAATCTATCTATTTATTAAGAACTTTGGATCTATCATGACTGGATTGTGATAAAAAGATTAATAATTTCTTCAAAAAGTATATGTACATCAAATACTAAAAGTTGGCTTGATAAAATCTGTGCTGTCTTTCAACAGCCTTTTTGTCAATGTAATTGAAAGCCTGGACAGTATGATTCTATGTAGTCAGTACTTAATGTATTGTTTAAAAGTTAACATGTTATTCTTCAAGTATCGTGTTTTTTAAAAAATTGGTATTTCCTTCTTTCTCCTTTTGGAACTTTATAAATCTTTGGTTGGAGAAGGGTTGTGCTATTAAAACAATAAATTTATTTAAACGATAGCTTTTGATACAGTATTATTTTTAGCATTTGAATGTAAACAAGCATATTTCATATTTTCAAAGAATAGCTAGCAGCACAGCTCTCTATTTATCTTTTATGCTTTATTTTGTATCCTATTTTTTAAACCAATGACATCTTTTCTTCTGACAAGGAGGAAGAAGGGCTAACTCTTTCCCCTTAGTGCTTTTTTCTTACATTTTTCTTATCTCCTTGTAAGCAACTGATTGTTCTGTGGGTCATAGCTAGCCTCAGTTCAACTCTTAGAAATTTCCTATGAAGAAAAAAGAGTTCTATGCAATCTGTAAATGCAAGATGCCTTTTAGTAAGTGCAATTATTTGAAATTTCCAGATACCAGCAAACCTCTATGTAAAAATTGCAAAGCGTGACTAATGTAGCATTTGCAAATAATTAGTGTCCCCTTTTAGGTAAAGCATTGTCTACATTTATTCTGGAATACATTTAACCGTGGGAAATTTTCTGAAGGCTCTGAAAAAAGTGATATCTACTTCAATTTTCACAGTAGTGTCTGCAGAGGCTTCGCTTTCATTTTTTATTTCTTATTATTTCCCTTCAGTTTCAAGATTCCTATCTAATTTAGTACAACTGAGAAATTAAATACCTGGGTTGAATAATTATATATAAACATGTTTTAGTGATTATTCTCAAGGCGCCAATTTTCTATCCATTTTCTTAGCATTTGAAATGTTCAGCATAATGCTCTCTGCAACATTCAGTTCAAAACAGAACAGGAAAGGCCTTGTCAACACTGTAGATGTAAATTAGACAGGTAGTTTGGCATTGAGACATGAACTTATAATGATTCCAGATAAAGCAAGTCATTTGATTTCTGTTGTATGATGTATAACTGGATTTATTATTTTACCTAAAATAATATTCCTCTTCCAGACCATACCAATTAAAATTAAAAAAGATTTTTTTAAAAACTTAAATAAAATAGTTCTACGTTTTATATGGCAAAGAAAAAGACACAGAATTAACTTAGCGAGCCTACAAGAAAATAAAACAGATGGCGGATTCGGGCTCCCAGACTGGGAAAAATATTATCATGCTGCAGCTCTCACTTGGATTAAGGAATGGGCCACATTAAAGAACACCAGACTTCTAAAATTAGAAGGGTATGACCTACAAGTGGGGTGGCATGCCTTCTTAGCCTATGGGAAAAGCAAAGGCCACTCATACTTTAAAAACCATTGTATAAGGGCAGCACTTCTTCCTATATGGGAAAAAACAAAAGAGTTGGTATATAATAAAATACCCATTTGGATATCTACTGCCGAAGCCTTAGTACACCCTTATCTGGATTTCTTGAAATTTGTTATCTGTATTTAAATTAGCATGATGAACTTTTTCTTCCAATTCATCCATCTTTGCAGCCACACATTGAAGTGCTAAAATTATATCCTCTCTTATCTGATTATTTTGCTCAGCCATAGCCTCTTTAATTGCAGATATTTCTTCTTTGATATTCTCTTTTACTGTCTCTTTAACTGTATCTCTTGCTGTATCTTTTATAAGTTTCTGCAAAAATTCAACATTCATAATTTGTGGATCAATTTGAGATGGTAATTTAGAAACATGAACTGGAGAGGCCCCCGCACTTTTGGAAAGTTCAGGCTTTAATTGTTTAGAAGACATTTCTTTAATTTACTTTTCTTTTTAAGGAAAGGAAAAGGGATTTAAAAATCCAAATTTAAATGTTCCACTTTAAATTTCTTAAAGAATCAGTCTTTTCTTTTTCTTTTGGGTATAAAATCCAGTAATTTTAAACTGTTAACAAGCGCTTCTGCTTTAAACAAGGGCTTTCGCTACTTCAAAGCTTTAATCACTTTTGTTTTCACACCCTTTCATTCAAGCCAGTGCCATCTTTGATACTTTGTATCTTTCATTTTCTTTTAGAAGGAAACTTTTTAACCACTGAGTTAAGTTTCAGAAAAAAGTACTTGCCAGGAATATTGCTCCTGCTCCGTCTGTTCCAGTATGCTGTAGTTTAAAAAATCTGGTGCAGAGATGATCGTTACACTTCGTTCTGCTTATAGCAGAATCGTCCCGGATGCGAAGCTTCTGTCAGATCTTCTGTGGAGCTCTCACCCTTTCAGCCCGAGGTAAATTCAGGGGCCCTAGGGGAGCTCTCCCCCGATCTGACTGCTCACCTTTCCCTCTTTTCCTGGGGGAAAGGCTTCCCAGCCACCAGACAGCTGATTTTCGGCTGCCAAAGCGGCTTACGCGATCGTGGGGCTGACGGACCTGAAAAATCCATCTTCCAACGTCTGCGGCGCCACCGGAAGTCTCTTTTGCTAAACTATTGAAGCATGATGGGTGAATTAGAATAGTCAAGAGTTCATTGCAAACAGCTCCTTGTCCTTTTGTGCTCCCTTATTTTGTCAAGGTGTTTGTGTGTATGCTCCTGGGAGAAATGACCAAAGAATATCAGGAGTGTTGGCCAAGAATATATACTGCATTTCAAGAAAGGTCACACAAGATGTGAAGGTCATCCCATTTACTCAGCTAACACAATCAGGAATCTACAGTATATGGGGCAACAGTGATAAAAGAAGATGGAGGCAGATAATTACTTTAGTGATCATGGCAAAGGCATCTATTAATATTATAGAGAAGAAGAAAATTGTAAACCACTCCTATATTTTTATTTAGAAAACCGTATGGATCGAAAATCATATAATGCTGGGTGATGGGTCCCTTAGGCTGTATGGTACGCAACATGGAAACTAGGCAAGAGTTTTGGATTTTTGTAAGCTGAGTTCTAATGGAGTTTATGATGATTAAGCATGCAAGATACAGGTAGTCCTGAACTAACAGTTCATTTATTGCCCATACAATGTTACAATGGAACTGAAAAAAGTGATCTATGACCATTTCCCACACTTATGACAATTGCAGCATCCCTATCATCAAGTGATTTACATTCAGATGCTTGATAGCTGGTTCATATTTATGACAGTTGCAGTGTCCCGGGGTCATGTGATTTTCCTTTGCGACCTTCTGACAAGCCAAGACAATAGGGAAGCTATTGTGTTATTAATTTAATACCCGCAGTGATTCACTTAACAAATGTAGCAAAAAAGTTGTAAAATGGGGCAAAACTCACTTAACAAAATTTTCATTTAGCAACATAAATTCTGGGCTCAGCTATGGTCATAAATGGAAGACTACCTGTAATTAGTTGCTGCTTTTGAAAAGGAAATGAAAATCTGAAGCTGCAAAGGCAGAATTACAGGTGGCATATGGAATGTAAGAAACAAGAACACAGGAAAGTTCAAAACAATGGAAGATGAAATGAGACCATCAGCAAATTGAGATGGATTGGGATTGGCCATTCTCAGTCAAAAGATCATACCATTTATTACTTCGGACATAAAAAAAACCCCTATGATGCTGCTTTTATGGATAGAAAGGGTATAGAAAGAACAATACTTGGCTACAATGCAATCAATGATACAATAAAATTGATTACAGACTTCGAGGTCAAGCCTTTAATCTGATGATCATTCAGATTTATGCTCTTACCACTGATGCAGAAAAGAAGGAGATTGCTGATTTTATGATCAAGTTTAATTTGAAATCAACAGAATATGCAAACAAATTGTGCTACTTGTAATCCGAGCCTGGGATGCTGAACTTGGAAACTTTAAATAAAAAGATTTAATTGAATTGTACAACTTGGGAAAACCAAAATGAATCTGGAAAACAACTAATCAATTTCTGCCATTCCAACGATTTCTTACTATCTAATACTGTCTTCAAACAACCAAAATAATGCCTGTACACATGGATTTACCAGGTGGTGTATACAGAAATCATACTGACTATACAATAGCTACAAAGAGATGGAGGGACTCCTGGCTGCAGGCAGAGTTAGCCTGCAATACTGCATTCTAACTATTGGGCCAAACCATAGATATCACATGTATACTGAAATATCTGTACTTAGTTGCTTATTGGAGGTACTTACCGTTAAAGGTCTAAATGTTTAGGATTTGACAACTGAGGGAATGGCTTTCTTATTTCAACCTGTACACACATTACAATTATCAGAAGATTTTTTTTGAAGATACACTCACTATTGGAGACCTAATGAAATGGTACATGAAAGGGTCCTTTTATTTGTATTACTCACAGGCTACAGAATGCACTGTTTCAGTTGTTGCATTTGCCACCAAATTTAATTGTTCATCAGTTTTACAGTATTAATTTACATTTCAACATCTGGGATATTTTTATTCTTTACTTTATTAGCTGCTCTCAGCCCTCATTTGAGTGGAAAGACAGGGTAAAAATAGAATAAGGGAGAAATAGTCAAGCTGAACTGTCGGCAACTACAGGGACACTTCCATGTAATTTTCTTGCAGCAGTGCTGAAATGCTTTAGTACTGCCTTCTCTAGCAATGTTTTTCAAATCTCAATTTAGACTTCAGTGCTAGGGTGTTTTGGTAATTTTCCATTCATATCAACCAAATGTGAAGTGTATTAAAAGATATTTTGGCCGATGGTTTCAAATCTATTGAATTTCTACAGCTATATTTTGTTTGATTTTGTATCCTGACCTTTCTCCAGGAGCTCTAGGGGAATATATAATATTCCCTCTTCCATTTCCTCCCCATAAGGACTCTGTGAAGGTTGAGAAAGAGTGATTGATCCCATGTTATCCAGCAAAACCCTCATGGCTAAGAATGATCTTGATTTGGAGACTCATAGAACCTGATTTAAAACCAGAACCACTACACACATTGATCAATACTGGATGAAATAATGGTCATGGATGAAATTTTCCTTTTCTTACTTACCATTTTCCCAGAAGTGCAGGGTCTGCTTTTTTGAAATCAACCAATTTGATCCCTTGGTTGCAACAGGAATTGATTGACAAGCATATCAACTGAGTCTTATGTCATGGGCTAACTTTAAAACATACAATATGTATGGAGAGGGCTCGCAACCTAGGTGTCCTCCTGGATGCACGGCTGTCCTTGGAAGATCATGTGGCGGCCGTGGCCAGGGGAGCCTTTTTTCAGGTATGCCTGATCCGCCAGTTGCATCCCTTTCTTGATCGGGACTCCTTACGCACAGTCACTCAGGCCCTCATCACTTCCCGTCTGGACTACTGTAATGCTCTCTACATGGGGCTGCTCTTGGGGCGCATCCGGAGGCTTCAACTGGTCCAGAATGTGGCCGTGCGGGGGATTGTGGGAGCAAGGAGGTGCTCCCATGTTACTCCTCCCCTGTGCGAGCTGCACTGGCTCCCGGTGGCATTCCGAGTGCGCTTCAAGGT
The DNA here is from genome assembly GCA_032468095.1 of Pareas carinatus. Classification (NCBI taxonomy): domain Eukaryota; kingdom Metazoa; phylum Chordata; class Lepidosauria; order Squamata; family Pareidae; genus Pareas; species Pareas carinatus. The sequence continues at coordinate 72,465 of JANHFO010003188.1, read as the reverse complement.
GTTGGTCATCACCTTTAAAGCTCTCCATGGCTTAGGACCTAGGTACTTACAGGACTGCTTTTTACCAGCAAATACCTCCCACTGGCCCGTACTCTTCCACAGAGAGGGCCTCCTCGGGGTGCCGTCATCCAGATAATGTTGGCTGTTGACCCCCAGGGGAGAGCCTTCTCTGTAGCGGGGCCCACCCTTTGGAATGACCTGCCCCCTGAGATATGTATTATATCTGACCTCCGTGTGTTCCGTCGTGCCCTAAAGACATGTCTTTTTATGCAAGCCGAGCTAACCTAGCCCCCACCCTTTTATTATTGTAAATTGTTTTTATTAAGATTTAAATTAGTTTTTACATTGGATTTTGTAAATTATGGCCTTGTGTAATTATTTTAATATGGCTTTTTAACTTGGGTATTGTGATTGCTTTGTGATGTTTTGTTTGTGATTTTATTTGGCTGTACACCACCCTGAGTCCGTCAGGAGAAGGGCGGTATATAAATGCAATAAAATTGAAATTGAAAATATCATTTAATCTAATATTTCTTTCTATGTTATAGATACATACTTTTTATAAAGGCTGTAGATGAGATTAAAAAATGTTGATCACAATTTCTATGTGAATTCCAAGTAATTAAGTCACATGGTGGGGGGAAAAAACATTAAATTTAACATATACTATTCAATTATATTCTGGCTTTGGTATATTTAGGATTTATTTAAACAAGGTTTGTAGAATAATAACCACTATTGCACATAATACTATGATGCAATGGTACATATAGACTAAAAGAAAGTGCCATATGGTTAAAATTAGACATGAGCCAATCTAGCATATCAAAATGGTAAGTTTCCTTTACCCTTCATTGTGGTTGTGGATTTTGTCTGTATTAGATTCCAAAATTATCCCTTATTTTCAGGCTTACAATCCCATGCAGGTTACATTGGTATGGTGTATGGTGTAATTAATAAATGTTAATAAGCATACAGTTTTAAAGATTATTGTTACAGAGTCTTAACAGCAGTAGCAAGTTTACTCACATGGAATTTTGGTTAGTTCATTCATAAATTTCTCCTTTAACTTTGAAAATGCATCTTCTTTTGCACCACCTTTTCCTCCTCCAGGTATCGCTGGTTCTGTGGCATTATTTGCTATTGCAGTTGCGGCAGTGGTACCTGGTAGTGCTGCTAGTGCCTGGTGTTGACTTTCTTTTGCCATTTTAGTCCCGGGGAACTGAGATAGAAAACAAAGCAGAGAGAAAAATGTTCAAAAGGTTAAACTTCATCATAGGTCAATAGCAAACTAGAGAGCAGCAACCCCAATTGATGCACCTGTTTCTTGGATAAATATCACTTCACTAATACTTTGCTTCATGTTGGTTCATACAATATTTATTAAACCATTGAGGGAAAAATAGATTCTTTCAGAAGGTAAGAACTGCTTATTCTTTTTCCTGAGTCTAAAACAGTTATTTCTGTTGGATACCTCAATATGGACTTAGCATCTGTTGTTTAAACTTTGAATTCTACCCTTTCATTTTGAATAGATAAGTAAACTGACAGCAGTTCTATACATACAAACATTTCAGTGCATTTGCATAATTATTTGTACATGTCTCATGGATTGGAAACGTTCACAGCACCACTAAAATTGAAAATAGAAAGCAATTACACCAGCATAATTAGAACACCTCTATGCTCTCTTGAACTCTTTAACCAACGTGCTCTCTACTTAAACAGAACTGGACATTATTTAGAAAGTTTGTTCCATCTTAATTTCAAATCACATTTTTTGAAAGCATATTTTCTTCCACTGACATTTGCTTCCAAAAATATTCAATTAAATTATTGACTTTCTTCACTGTTAATCACGTTAAAATCACTGAATCTGTGGGTTGTTTTGCTTCATCCAAATTAGAACTCCAGGCTGTTGAAATAAATTCATGGCTACATTAATACACTTTTGACTTAATGCTTGTTTCATGGGCTTTGAGAAAATATCTTTACATAGCATAAGCATGTATGTTTATATGGACGATATAAGAATCATCTTGAACACTGCTTTTGTTTTAGGAGACTATTTCAGTTTTGGGCTGTCTCTTAAATAATGTTGCTTTGAGGACTAATTCCTATTTTCTCTATTTCAGAAAACGATAGAGAAAATGAATTTAAGAGATAAGAAAAATTCATTATTGCTTTGGGTATAAAATTGCTTGCACTTTTCCAGAAACAACTAAGTTTATAGCTTCCCACTGGGAAATGAATAATTAAAAATCTAATAATTAAAGTTGAATAAAATAAGTCTTCTCAAACAGAAGGTTCAGTAAACAAACAAACAAACCCAACTAAACAAAATCTGAAATATTGTACATTGTATCATATTATGATCATCCAAGCATTCCCTTTAATACCAATGGAACTGTTCAAATGAAAAACTGAATCAAATGATAAATGCTATTTTCAAAATGCAGTCACTATTTTCATGCTTATAACTCATTTTAAAAAATGGAGATAAACACCACAATTGTGCAGCCAATTATTTTTAACGTGTTTAAAAATCATATGGCAGATTGAAAAAAGTACCGTGCAACTGGAGAAAAAGCCACTAATAACAAAGTTTTTGTTATTTTGTTTTCATGAATTTCTGAGTGATGGGTGACATTTTCTTTTACACTGGTGCATCTTTGAATGCTGTGTTTCCTAGGATATCTGCTCTTCCCACTTTTCTTTTCTTTGATTTGCTTACTGTACAGGCACCACTACCAATAAAGGAGAATACTTGTAGCTCAGGGCTGATATGCTTTACAGGCTGTAACCCACCTGTTCTGAGGTTGTTGCAACTCTCAAAAAATCAGAAAATGTCCAGTCATATGTCAAAGACTACCTGTAGTTCAATACATTCTTCTTCCCCTCACTCCACAAAGCATTTTTACTATCACTGGTTGCTTGACAACCATGATTAAAGCTTGATTAATTACTTGTTTATCCTGTATAAAGGTCCCCTGAGTCCATAATCAGTAGGGAAGTCATAGGGAATAAAGCTGTAAAGGGCCACATCCCCAAAGTATTGTCTAATAAATTAAATCCGGAGAGTATTTTTTTCACCCGTTTATTACTGCAGTACTGCGAGTATAGAGGAATTTTAAAGAGGACATTCAGATTGAAACTAACCAATACAATATATTTGATCATGTACTATAGAAACAATGACACAGTGATTAGTCCAAAAATGGAATAATACATGGAGATTCCATTATTCACATTCTCTACCATGTATTAGGTTGAAGAGTTTTTTCCCATTTACCAACAGAAATCTTTTGGCAAGGACAGCTATTCTCATTACTGCAGCTCTGTGACATGAGCGTGGGCAGCAAGTATTTTCTCTGCTTACATAGGTTCAGAAACAATTTTTATTATTTGCTCAAGCTATGCTTTTCATTTTGCATCCTACATATCTTTTAGTGCTTTGTCTTCTAAATCTAAGCAGTAGAATGCAGTTTCCACCTACATTTGCTAAGTACATTTTGCAGCTATTTCGAAGAGTCCCTCAAGATGTTGAGGTATGAGTTGGGATGACCCTGTGGTTCTTATTGTTGGGTTCAGCGGCAAGGAAAGACAGGAGCCTGGATTGCAACAAGATTTTCGTTTAATCAGAACTGAAAGTACAACCAGACTGAGTGCAGCGCTACAGTAACTGGAGCTCTATTTATAACGGAGCTCCCATGAACCAATCAAATGCTGAAAGTGGACAGTCGCCGAACTGTCTCAGCTCTGATGGGGGGGCGATTACAATTTGGTAATTTCAGGCAAGCCCGGTGAGCCAGACTTGCCGAATCCAACACTTATCACCTGTTGTCATGACATTGGACTGTGAGACTCAAAGATTGTTACTTCCATTCCATGAGAAGTCAAACATAGTGTCTTGTTCTTAAATAGAATCAGTCTATATCTATCTACCTTGAATCACACACGCATACAGAACCTTAAGAAAACACCACTAATCTATGGTCACAATAAGTGAGTCTTAGGCTTCTCTAGTTGGAGACTTTGAGACCCTCTTCCAATTATAGCCTCTGTTCTATGATTCAGACAAAAAGGAATTATACTATGAAATCTTGGCACTTGCTCTAGAAAGTGTTTCTTAAAGTGTGGTCATTGGACCTCTGTGTGTCCCCCAAGACCTCTTCATAGTTCTCAAAAATCAAAATTATTTGTCAGCCTATATTGAACAATAATAAGACTATTAAAATACCACCCAACAACATTGAGAGCTGTAGTAGTCAATTTTAATACAGTAGATATTGATAACATCATCCATTCAAACCAAAGCTTTCTTAATTTTTAAAAGCAGGAAGGGATCCCTGGGGGAAAAGTTTAAGAAACACCACTGTAGACATTTTAGCTGTAGTTCTGCTGAATCCTGACCCGCACTACACAACTAATCCTTTGATCCTTCACCTAAACTATAACCACTAGAAAACAGTAAAATCTCTCACTGAGTTGGGTAGCCATTTAATTAGCAAAAGGAGTATAAGGAGTCACCTTTTACTTCTTGTAACGGAGAATGCAGAGAACTATGTACACCTGAGGCTTATTATGATTCATTCTTAGTTTTCTAAACCAAAATCAATAAAACACAGTGCATTAATCTCAGACATGGTTCAAGTTAAGGCTATGCAAAAATATATTAAGAAAAAAGTATACAGATGACGATGCTTTTTTAAAATAACTTCACTGCTTCAAGGTCTGTGAGGGAGTTTGAAAGGCATGTTTTAAACAAGAAATAGTCATAGTAACTTTTCTATTAGCTATACTGAAGATTATGATAAACTAGCTTTTTGTACCCATGCTACACTATGGGGTTTGTATAATGTATCATGTTAATAGGTTTTTGAAAATAGTATTTGAATAATTTTTGAAGATGTAGTAGTGTAGGTTGACTGTTGTTTCATGGTCTGGGTGCTGTGTGTTTTCTATCTGTGTAATAGAAATATGCTATCAGTAGATGTAGATGAGATTTGTTAAAATTTAGTTAATGTGTGTATTTATTGGAGTTGATGTTCTTAGAGCGCATGTTTCGTGAGGACGGTTTGTGTGTCATTTGCGGATATCTTAGGGATGAAAAAAGTTAATGTTGATATAGATTGAAATTACAGTTATATTACAATTTTTATGTGTGATTTAAATAATGAAATGGCAAGATAACAACAAAAAATAGAAGATGGTTGTAGCATAGTAAAGTAATTTCAAATGTGCATTTGAAGAAATTTGATATTTGTTTATGATCTGAGGAAGAAATTATTTGAACATAGGTAAAGAAATGGTAAATTTGGTTAATATTAGTTAGTAATGGTATAATGTGTA